>JAMLFT010011193.1:0-11273 GCA_026544285.1 Pachyrhizus erosus
AAAAAATATAGATAAAAAAATTATAGCAACGTTGTTTTATTGAAAATATTATTTTTGAAAAATAAATCAAGCATAAAAATATTCTCAACTTCAAATTTTTGAAAAATTAAAAAAATTTATTGTACCGAACATTTCATGAGAATATTTTTTTAGTAAAAAAATCATTAATATTTTTTATTAAAAATAATTTTATTTAAGACAAGCAGGATTATTATAAATAAATAATTCTCCCTTAAATATTTAACAAAACTTGGTACCCACAACTTTTAAAACATTAAAAGTATGAGTCTTCATTCTTATTTATTACTAAACTTGTTTATCTTCATTTAATATAAAACTTATTCCTTCCATTTCACAATCAATAAAGATTAGGCTATCTTTGTCTTAATGTTTTTTTTTTACATTTTATTACACACCTTAAACAAATCTCAACATTACACATCTCTCATTTGTTTTTCTTTTTAACACGTCTCAAATGAACTCGCCATAATACACCTCTTTATTTTTTTAATCCAATAAATACATGTTATCTTTGTTTTTTTTTATTATATAAATATGTGATTTCCTTGACCCCGCTAACATATTAAACATCGGAGGTTTAACATTTAACGAGATACATTGTCCAGTGGACAATGATTCTTTTTTTTAATAGGTATTGCTCTTAAATTGATTTTGGTACAGATAAATATATATACCAATGAATGAGGATTGATAACATATTCACTTATAAGAGAGTATGAGCATTACCTTCGTTAACTTTCTAACAAGGAAAATATTAGAGACATTTTTTTAAGCATTTTTATTATAATATTTTTTTATATAATTGATTGAAATTTATTAAAAATTATTATTTTGTATAAATTTTATTCTTTATTTAATGCATTTTTATCTTAATTTAAAAATAAAATTTATCAAAATTGATAATTATTTTTTAAAATTTAACCAATTACATAAAAAATATATATTAAAAAGAGAGTGTTTAGAAGAGTGTGTCATCATTCTCTATATTTAAACAATAACAATAAAGGATGAAGTTGAAATCAAATACAATATTCAACTTCTGACTGATAAAAAAACTTAAAACCAACGACAAATTTCAATATATAATAGGGATTCAAAACATATGATATAAACTCAATAGAAGTATATTTTAATAAAATTTATTATCAAAATTGACAATGAGTCAAACTATTGAAGGTTGAAACCATAAGTTACATGGAGGCCTTAGTTTCATTTGACTGAAGCTTCCCAACTTAGAGAATACTTTTTTTAGGTGAAAGAGAGAAAAGCAAATATTAATTATAATACATGTTATATGAGAGCTTTTAAGTATATAATTTTAAGAAGCTTGTCTTAAATTTTCTCCGAGGCTGCACTTACATACCTACATTGTTTTAAACATTACCCCCAATACGTAAGCATTCCCTCCTTTTTTTTTTTTAATAAAAGAAAAATAATAATAGTGGGTCAAACTGACCATGCTGCAATACGGGTTCATAACACACTTTTCCTTATGCGTTTGCTGTAACGAGTAGTGTAGACTATTGTAATGTAACAATGTTTTCTCTTAAAATTTTGGCATGTTCAAGATTGGTACTAGTATTGAACGGATCTTTATGTTTCTGGCAAGGCAATCAATGCAACTGAATCAAATCAACATAATTATAAGATTTTATATAAACCTATTTTTCAAATTTCAATTAATTTTAAAATTTCCCTATAACAAGTTAAAGATTCTAAAACTAATATAACTCGCTATAACATCAAAAGTAAAAATTTATTCGATTTATACTACGATTTTACAATACCAATAAAATTAATGTAAAATTGCATATCTCTTACGAACACTTTTTCAAGAATGGCCATTATGAATTTGTGAAGTATATATACACGGTGATTTTCACACCCATAATCAATCACATAATTATACGGATGTTCAAAAAGAACACCAAATCATTCATTTAATCCATTTTTAAAATAAATCTACCAATTAATAGAAGTTTAAACTTAAAAAAATCCCGACATGACTTGTTATATTAGTATTTTTTTTTTCTTTATTTTTTCTGTTCCTGAACCACTAAAATCAGTTTAATGGTGGGAGTTGAAATAAATACATAAAAACTTAAATATGATCCTTAATGCTGTCTTTGTAAAAAAAAAAAAAAAAAAAAAAAACTCTGTCCACTTCCTGACATTAAATAAATCCTTATTTCCTGATATTATTATTATTATTATTATTTCTATTGGAACTTGTGGAGTTGCTCTTGGATTCCATTCCACGTCACTGTTTTCATTACAAGGTATTTGTCCCATGACATGCCCCAAGAAAGAAAAGAAAAAGGAAAAACGTTAGATTTTCTTTGAGGGTAACTGTTATGACTTGGTACATGTGGGATAGGGATCCAAAGCTATCCAAAGTGGTTTAATTAGATATTTTGTTAAGTAAAAAATATAAAAATAATATATATATATATATAACTTTTTTGAAGTTTTTGGAAGTATATACAAGATACGAAACATGTACTCGGATTCCTCTGAGAACGTAACAGCAAGTCAGCAACTGGGTTGGGGTGTCCTTCTCGATCAGAACATCCATTTCTGATTCTGTACCCATAAAACATTGTGAAAAGGCAAAATATATATTTTGCTTCTTTATGATATTAGTATTGCTTAAATTTCAATCCCGTAAAATATAAGTCACGCAAAGTAATTAGCTTCCTTGGTCAAGAAGAGTCGGTGGGAGATAGTTGGAGGGAAAGAGAATATATAAAATAAAACTTGAGATAGATTTTGTTTACAAAGTGAGTATATTTATCTTTAATTTAAAGTGTACCATGACAATAATTTATTAAAATTTAATAATAAAATATATTTATACTCATTTATTTTTAAAATGCACTGAACTAACTGTTTTTGCTGATTATGATGTTGGCTTCAATTTCTCTTTCTTCACCTAACTCATTTTTAATGGATTCTTCCGAATTTCACCGTTAGATTAAGTAGGAGAACTAAGAACATCCTAAAATATAGAACCTCAATGAGACCCCACTTATAGCCAAAAAAGGATATATTATATCAGGTTTGTTTAGTTTCTTCTTGGGAGTGCAATCTGCACTGAAAAATTCCAGAAAACCAAAACTCCTAAAAGAGGAGTATACAGCACTAGACTTGGCCTATAAAAAATCACTTTCTTATGATTAAAAGAAGATATTTTTTGAGTTACAAGAATCACTCGCTTTATAATCCATCAGTGTTTGTCTTTTGGGTGAACTCAGAGTCTTATTCAATGGTTACAATGAAAGGTTAGCTGCTTGTTGATGAAAGTCAATATAGGTTTTTGAGCTAAGCTTTAAAGGTTTGAATTTAACTTGATATTTGAAGCCAAAGTGTAAGTTTAACTAATTTTTTTTTTATGTAGGTTAGTTTTTTAGGTGATTTTGATATTATTTTTTAATTAAAATTAGAGTTTTATTTCAATAACTCCTATAATAAAAGTTTGATGTATCAAGATTAAATTCTAATTTTAATTGGAGATCAACATCAAACAAGTATCTTAAAATTAAGTCTATGTTTTTTTCTTTATTTGTAAAGGTTTTATCCAACCTTTTTTTTTCTAAATGCCTAATAACATGCTCTACAACTACAAGCTTATTATATAATAGAAAATTTAAATAAATCAATAAATTTACCTCTAAATTAATAGGTTAATGCGTCTAAACTTATATATAGGTCAATATATTTATGTCCATACATACATATATATATAATTTCAAAACACTACGCTAAAAATTTAATAATAATAATAATATAATAAACTTACATAACATTATATTATTAATATTTATTTAAATAGACTAACTTGTTAAACTTAAAAAGAAAGTATATAATTCAAAACTTGATCATTTTATTTAAATAGATTTATAAAATACCTTGACTTACCTAGTTTAATCCTACTAAGGTATAGGCTCCGATGAACATGCTTATGCTGGTCATTGGATTCTGAAGAAATTGGAAATTCTTATTTCAGACTATTGTGTTCAGATGTTATTGATTATGCAGTATTTGTTTAAAGTTTAAACCATGCATTTTTTTGGTACTGAAAAGTAGAGATTACCCGTAGCTAGACACCTATAGTCAAAATGCATGTTTAAGTCTGTCTCCGTACAAGGAACACTGTCATTACACACGAATAAAAGATAAAACTTGCCATTCATAGTTTTTTTTCTGTGTTGATGTGGCTGATTTGGAATCATGTAACCTTACGCCTTGCATCTGATTTGATTGAATGGAATAAATCCATAAAGGTTAGAAAAGACTCCTTATAACTATAGTGAACTAAAATATGTATATTATTCAATATTTTAATAATTTGTATTATGTTCCCTTTCTGTTCCTGATTTGGAGAGCTTACTTGATATATTTGCCTTATATTATCATTTCATCGGAGAAACTTTTTGGATAATCTCCAAGTTTAGGTCTTAGAAGTAGTTTATCCAAACAAAATGAACGTGACATTGTTAATAAATATCCCCATTAATTTTCTGTTTGGTATGATTTTCATGTTCCTATATTATGATTAAATAATCTACAAGAAATGTTATGCACTCTCTGTCCATGAAAAATATAAAAATTTGATTATTTTTAAAGCTTTACAAAATTTACTTGAAGAAAAAAATAAAAATGAAAGTAAAAATTAATAAATAAAAAACATCATAATTTTTTTAAAAAATTGATACATTTAAAAGAATTTATCATAAAAATTAATTTTTATATATAAGAATCAATGATCTTAGTTAGAATCAAGAAAAAATTCATAAACTCTAGAAAAAATATTCTCAATTCTGAATAAATAAATGTCACAGTTACATAATAACTTGTAGTACAAGTTTTTATATTATAAATTAACAACTAATTTAATTAAGTCTAAATATCCAAATTCATACAAGAGACTCAAAAGTGACCTTTAACATAAAAATAAAATAACATTACACATAAATAAGCACCACATATTTTATATGTTCATGTTTCTATGTTGGGCCTTAAGAAGGTTTATTCAATTTCATGCACCTCTAAGTTACCTTCATGGGTTTGGGCCCACTAGGCTTGAACCTAAGAAGCTCTCTTCTTGATCTTTTTCTTCAATGTCCTCTTAGATAGTCCTTTATCACCCTTTCTTTCTTAAAGATAATTTAACCTCAAATTTAAATCTTTAATACCTACATCATAAGTAAACAAAAGAACATATTTTAGTTCTAAGTCAACACAAAAAAACATGTTTACAATGTAAAATAGGAAAATATACATTAAATTTGTTGTCTCTTTATAGACATATATCATTCCCTCCTTCTTGAAAAAAATTTGTTATCGAATTTAACACTTTTATTCTTACATAAAACAACACAATTATAAACTTATAATGCAAAAATAAAGATCATACTTTTAAGGAGACTTGAATCCCTTAAAAGGACAAATCTCTTATTATCTACATGCCTATACATCAATCCTTCCAAATCAAATACAAGCTTTAAGAAACCAAGAAATGTCATTAAAATCAAAATCATCTCATAGAAATTAGAAATACCTAAAACTATAATTTTGAATTTTTCCTATTTAGCTTCAAGCCTTCTTTCTTTATACTTAATTGTTCTATGTTTTATGTGATCCCAAAAAAGAGTTTCATGCAACATTGCACACTCATCATTCTCAACATTTTTACAAATCACATCTATGATTAAAGAACTTTTAATAGAATCATGGAATTTCAAATGTGGTTTCTCCGTCTCAAGTCTCATACTTCTCATCCTTACCTAAAACAATATGGTGCCAATCATATGCTTCAAGCAAATACAGACCATAAACAATATGCAAACCAAAAACATTTTGAATGAAAACATTAATTAAATCACAAGGTCTTGGTATGATGTGAGTCAAAATTTTCTCTTTTTCTTGGATGCATTGGTCCTTATAAAACTCAACTTCTTCTTCCATTTATTTTGTCCTTTATTCCTTAATGCACAATTCTTCCTTAAGCATCAAAATAAAAGAGTTTAGATTGCTAGATATAAAATCAAATGCATGAGAATAATTAAATTCACAATGGGATTGAGAAGAATAAATTATATTTTCATATTCCTCCTTTAAGGATTTCTCTTCACTTTCTTTCACAAGTAGCTCATCACTTCCAAAGAAAAAATTAAAATATATGACCTAACTTTCCTTCTCTAGAAGTTCTTCTTCAATTCTCTTTAAAAGAAAGTCTTCACATTCAAACTAAGGATTAGAATGAAAACAAGTATACTCATATTTTTCTTTACATCGTACTTTATCTCTTTCACTCTTTTTTTCAAGTATCGCCTTTTCTTTTTCTTTTTCTTATGACTCTTTTTATCTCATTTCCTTTTCTCTTTTCTCTTGTTTTCTTATCCTACTTAATGCTTTTCCAAAGTCCCTACAAATCTTATAAATTGGATCATTCTTATCAACAATAGAATGATCGTTCTTTTCTTTCTCATGTTTTTCTATCTTTTTGCTCCTTTTGCACTTCTCTTTTTCTTCTATCTCCTAATTTGAGCATTCTTAAGTCATGTGTCTTCTTCCTTAACACATTGAACACTTAATAGAACTCGATTTAATCTTTGAGAGTGGACTTTCCTTCTTATATAAGGTCGTCCAACTTAACATTTCACATCAATAATTGTCTCTACTTTTCTCATGACTCCTTTTTACATTCTCTAATTTTTCTATACTTTCCAACTTTTCACTTAACTTCGTATTACTCTTGTGCATCTTATCACATTTTTCTCCTAACCTCCTTTCATTTTCTCTTTGCATTACTCTCATATGTTCAATAGTAAAAGCCACCAATTTGGCTGACTTAGGAGAGTAAGGTTCATTTTCACTTTTGGAATACATATCTACATAATATGAAAAAGTTATTAAACAAGTATAGACATAAACCTTTCAACTCACTAAGTGTTTCACTCTAGTCACTTGTGTTTCACACTTAAGAGACTTTCTATAACGTATCACTTTTTTCTTTATTTTTTCACTCCTAAAGCTCTCTCTTTAGTTCTAACCAACAACCAAGTTTCAATATCAAGAAAACTTTTCAATGTGGAATATGTCACAAATTTCAAACTAAGCTTAATAGGTCAAGAATAAGAAAACTCAAGGTCAAAACTAATGAATTTGAAAGACAATCAATAAAAGTTAAAAAGAAATTGAAATATACTCAAAAGAGAGTTAATGAGACAAAAAGAAAACTAGAAGTAAGCAACTAAACAAATTAAAAAGGTGTACACAAGATTGGAAACAAGTAGAATTGATAAGACAACTTAAGGAACTTCAAAAACATGTAACAAGACAAGAAGAAATCATTACTCAAGAGACTCTAAAGCATGCACAAAATAAAAATGAAAGCAAGAATTGTACTAGTTAAAATGCAAAAGCTTGCACAAGATAAGAAAGGAATTATGACAATTCAAAAAATTCAAAGCATGCATGACACTTTATAAGATACTATATTGAAAACAAAAATTATGGAAGTAACACAAAATTTGATCAAGATATGGAAGTAATGTGTTCATGTGAATTTAGATGTAGCATAGTAAAACAATTTTCAATTCAAGTATACTTGAATTTTACAAGAAACTAAGTTGTTAAGATAGTAGGCTTTAGAAATTTTGCAACTCGATTTTTTTTACACTTGGATCCTCATATTTTTTGTATTTGCAAAATGACTCCAAAATATTTTTTACTTTTTGTTTTTTAGTCCTTCTCTATATTTTTTTAATGCACAAACACCTAAACTCTCTTCAAACAAATTTTTGAAGATCAAACTCAAATTATTGCAAAAAGTTTTGAATAATACATGAAGAACATCGTGTTCTCAAGATTCTTGAACACAAAAATACATGAAATGAAAAGATAATCACATAATTTCTTAATAGAATTTATTCTTCTACATCAAATTCAACACAAAATAAGTGGTTATTTAATAAGAAAACCACATCTAACATGAGATTCAAGAATCAAACTAAAAAACTCATAAAGATGAAGAAGAAACTTAAGAACATGATGAAACCCAAGAACACTAAAAACTTAAAAGTGCTCCAAATTGAACAAAAATTTAGGAACTTTGTAGATCTAAACTAGATCACACAAATCTACAAAAGCTTTTGCAAAACAACACTAGATAGAGAGTATATATAAGAAATTAGATCAAGAACTTTGAAGAATAATTAAGAGCTTGATGAATACAAACTCAATCTACACAAAAACTTATGCAACTCGACACAAAAACACATAAGTTTTGTATATCTAACTTAGATTTGTACAAATCCAACAAGAATTTCAACTAACAACACATGATTCAAGTTAGTTTAGAAATTAAAATCTCAAGAATATGAACACAAAAAGTAGCATATCCAACAAGCTACTTAGATTTAGGGCATATTTTTGTAGATCTAGCATGAATCTACACTTTTTTCACAAGATTAACACAATACCAAGCCATTGACACCAAAACAAAAATGATTTAAGCAAGTTTGAACAAAAGTTGATGAACCAAGGAGGAGAAGTTGATGCAACTTTCACAAGAAGAGATGAACAAAAATTCAATGAAATTTTTATATCTAACCATAGATTCCACAAATGCAACTTCAAATTCTATCTCGTAATACCACTTAATGCACTCTCCATTTAAGAAAATGCAAAAATTGATCTTCGAAGTTTTTCAAAATCTACTTGAAGAAGAAAAAGTGATGAAAGCGAAAGTAGATTTAAGAAATGAAAGAGACACCCAATTTTCTAAAAAATTAATAAGCCTAGGAAGATCTATCACAAAGAAAGTGTTTCTTTGATAAAAATCAATGTTTATTTGTTACAACCAAGAGAAAACTCACAAGTTCCTTAAAAAATAAAATTCTCAATTCCAAAAAACTAAATATCAAAATTACACAATAACTTGTGGTACAAATTTTTATACTACAAGCTAACAATTAAGCTAAGTAAGACCAAAAACTAAAATTCATGCAAGAGGCGCAAAAGTAATTTCTAACATAAAAACAAAACAATATTACACATAAGGAGGAGTCATATGCTCCATATGCTCATACTCTTATGTTGATGCTTAAGAATGTTCATTCCACTCTATACACCTCCAAGTGATTTTTATGTGCTTGAGCTTGGGCTTAAGATGTTATCCTCTTAATCTTTTTTTTTTTTTTCAATGTCCTCCTTAAATAGTTCTTTATCAAAATGAATAATTATTTTTGTTTTTTAATAATTATAAAAGAAAATATAGAATGAAGGGTCATCTATACATACATAAACAACGCTTGCTTTCTAAATTAATGAACAATAAACTATAAATAGCGAGGACTTGTTAAGCATTTGAAAGCTTACTCCTTGTTTTTCTAGAACATGATTATTACCCAACCGTATGATTTGGTCAGGAAAAGGCTTTATTTTTCCCTTTCTTATAATCTTTTCTCAATACTAATAGAAAATTGTAAAAAAAAATATTGATAGAGAAACATCTTCTTTCGGTCTTCCCATATATTGTTTCTTGGAGCTTTATCGCAAGTCGGTCTCTTCTCACATGCCCATCCCAACTTTTTAAACGCATCATGCATCACCAATTCCCTTTGCTCATTGGCAAATAAAGTGGTTTTGAGTATCGGCAAAAATAAAATGAACGATCAATATTAACCAATATTCATATCAGATCCTTATTGTGAGAAAATGTTAAAAGAACATGATAAAAAAATTGGAAAGAGCTGACTAAGATGAAGAGTTTTCTCTCGGTTACCCACAAAAGGCACAAATGTTTTCACATTTATATAATTTTTATTATTTTAATTATAATTAATTTCACCTCAAAAAAGTTATAAAATTTTCACACGTCTCTATTTCCCGACTATAATTTTGTCACCTTATAATGTAATTAAAGATTTGAAAAGGAATATTTATAAAAAGATATTTCTCCTTTTTCTAAAGTAGGTGATATGGATAATTAATAACATAGCTTTTATGGTGTAAGTATGGTTGTGGTTCTAAGTTAGTTCTAGCTAGTTCCAATCAATTACCCTTATCTACTTTTTTTTTTTTTTTTATATCAAAAACTAATTTTGTCAAGAGCCGGAACTGCATTGGATTTCAGGCTTGTATGTGTGTCTAACCTTTATTGTGGCTTTCTTCTTTTCTGTGCAAGCTTGAAAAAGCATTCGTCAACATCTGCACGAGTGCTAACATGTAAGTTGGCATGAACAGAACCACTGAGATTGTTTTGATAAATAATGATGTATATTTACAAATCCAGCTTTAGAAAATGACATATGTTGGAGGTGTTAAAGCAATTTTTTTTCCTAAGTAATGTTTTTGTTCCATTAAACTCTCACCTTGGTCTCGTATTTTTAAAAAGTTATAATTTTGTTTTTATACTTTTTTATTTTTCATGTAATTGTTTTATTAATGTTCCATCAATTTTGATTATTTTTTATTTACTTTCTAATCTCTTTAAATATCACAAATTTTTATTTAACCCCTTATTTTTTAAATTTATGTAACCACACTACTAAACGGACAAATAAAGAGAAGTTGCTAATAAAATAATTATATCGAAACCATTTTGTTATAAAAAGAAAACTAAATAATAACCTTTTTAAAAACGAGACTAAATAAAAAGTTATGATATTTCGAGAGATAAAAAAAATGATTTAACCATTTTGCTTTAATTATTTTAACAATAATATTAAAAAATTGGTTTAAATACAACTTTAATTTTTTTTTTTTTATGAATTACATCTTATAAGATACTAGAAGCCTCTAGGAAAACTAACTCGAGCTATATTAGTCCTTAAAGTATATAAAATACAAGAAGGAACAAAATCAAAGACATGATAGTCATAGCTTGAAAATAAGGCATCCTTTGCTAATCCATCTCCAACTTGATTTGCTTGTCTGAATATGTTATTCCAAGTAATATTTCTTATATGGGAATGCACTACATTTATTTCTCTTATCATATTATAGTAAGGATGCTTCAAACAATTTTTTTCGTAATCAACCCACTGTTAGTTGGGAGTTAGAATCAAACAACTTTAATATTTTGTTTAATTTACAAATTTGATTCTCATGTTTAAAATTGAGATATTTTGTATTTTTATTTTAAAAAAATTATAATTTTTGTTAAATTTTTAATTTTTTTTATTTTTTTTTTTTTTTTTTATATTTTTTTTATTTTCTTTTAGATCGGAAGAGCGTGGTGGAGG
>JAMLFT010011194.1:0-11271 GCA_026544285.1 Pachyrhizus erosus
CATTATCACTAAACTAAAATTTTAACTATACATATTTTTCTCATATTTTATATGTATTTGTAAATACTTGTAAATATATAAATTCTTTTACTAATGTATAATCTTAAACATAATTTATTCATGTTGATACTTTGAATAATTAATTGGCCAATTACGTGTCCGAATTAAAATTTATAAGTTTTTTATTAAATAAAATTGGGTAGACTGGGTGCTAGTTTAGTTGTTTTAAACTGATTATTTGTACTTAATTGTTTTAATTGCTAAATGACCACATTACTCTTAATTTAGATGAGAAAATTTACTTCAGAATATATTAAGATTTTTTTTATTGATTATCTGGTAAAACATTATTTTTTAAATTGCTTCAATTAATACTCAAATTTTTAATTAATGCTAAATATAAAGACATATATATTCAAATCATATTTAATTAATTATTAAAAAATCTAACTCAATTGATTGAGAATGATGAATGAATTATTATAATTTTTCTATAAATTGATTTCTATTCTTACATATGAAAAAAAATCATAGTTAATTCTTAAAATTTGTTAAAATTAAAGGTTTTTAATGACTACATATTTATATTTTAATTATCAGTAAACTAGTATTTTAAATATATAATGCACGACACTTAAGTGATTTATCATTGATTATATATTGCACTACTCTGATTACTTTTATATATAACCAAGATTTTATATTCAGATCCTAATTTATATAAAGTAATAACATATTACCCTTGATTGATTTATTATCGAACAATACCATTACCAGTAATAATGCAGAGGGTCCGAATTAGTTTCAAAGATTTGGCAGCGTAAGAAAAAAAAAAAAACAGCTAATGAGAAGTCAGATTCCTCCAAAAAAAAAAAAAAAATGTCACCAGATCAAACGACTCTCGGTTGATGACATAAAATCTAATTTTTTGAGCAACGTCTTATGAGAATGACCACATTTGTTATAAAGTTTAGTTTAGAAGATATTTTCATCCAAACCCTTCGTTTCTCTCTTGAATTCTATTAAATTTGTCTTCCATTTTTCCTCAATGAACTTCTAACAATAGAATTCTATGAAATTGTCATAGGAAATTAAGGAAGAACACATGTTATTATAGATGATAAACAATTTACTCATGATTGTTGAATAACTTTATGAAACTTTACATGTGAAAAGAGCTTGCATACCATTTTCATTTTCATTATTAATGTCATTATCATCGTAGTTAATTTTAGATAAAAATAAATGAAAAAAATGATAAAACATGAAAGTGAAAAAGAATAGGAGTCTCTCAAATAGAAAAAAATGCAAGAACAAAATAATAAAAAAAAGAAAAATAATCTCTTATATATGCATTTCAATTTGACTTTATATTTTCTCACCTTAACAAAAACTTAGAAAAGATAAAGGCAATTGAAGGAATCAACATAATGGGAGTGATGGTTTAGAACAAGTAATAAAAAAAACTAACATTGTAAAAATAAGAGAAGAAGTTGAATGCAAAGTCAAATCCAAAAAAAGAAAGAAATTAAATTAAAAAAAATAAATACTCAGATTGAGTTTCTTTTAAATATGTGTCTCTTTCTTATTTCTTTTGTAATTACTTTGATATAAACTACAAATATCTTCTATTAGAGCCAATTGTGTTCTAGTTAAGTATAAGCACTACGTGTGACAAAGCTCTTCCTTAGACATTTAACGTAGTTGCATATCCAAAGCTAGAATTTGAGATCTTTGGTTAAGTTGAAACAATCCCATGTTAGTATTTGTCACCTTTCCTTCTCTGACTTTGCTTGAATTTCATAATAGAAACATTATGATATTAATAATTCCTATGAAGGAGTGGAAATAGATTGGGTCGAGTTAGACTTTACTAGACCTGAATCTGATTTTGGTTAAAAGTATATGGTCTGAGTCTAACATGTTTACCTGTCAAAGAATTTTTTTTTAGAAAGGCTTAACTTGACTTACATAAAATTTAACCTACTTTATAAGTCCATTTATTTAAAAGTTTACTTTGTGATAATTTAACATAAAAATAGAGGTTAAAATATATATATTAGACTTTATGAGAATCAAATTTAACTTGTTTATATGATGTATACATATTTTTATGGTTTGATATAACATTTATGAAACTTATTTAAAAATATATTTTGTAATAAGATTTTTAAATAAGACATAAATTTATCTTTCAACAAAGTTAATTATAAGCTTTAACTTGACATTTTATCTATATCAACATGTTTAACATTTAAAAAGACAAAATAAATGTAAGATTTAATGTAATACAACAAATTTAATGATAATAATAATAATAACAATGAATATTTATTTTACTTCTATTAAATAGGTTGATTTAATAAGTTTAAAAGACTTTTTGAATTATCTAAATTTTGACCTTTTTAACTAAATAGGCCTTCATAAAAGCATAATTTTTAAAACTGACCTGGTGATCGACTTGGTCAATACATTGGATTATTGAGTCAATAGTCGAACCAATGAGTCACTAATTGACACGTATGACCCGCTTTGTATTAAAAAATATGAAAAATTTATACTTATCTTAAAAAATCCTATAAATAAATCACATAACAAATTAATACGATTCTAAAAGTTAATTCTTCAAGTTTAAATTTATTAATATTCAACCATGAAATTCTAAAGTAATAAAACAAGTTCTAAATAAATAACAAACTCATAAGTTAGGAGGTTTTGAGACATACACTGATACACAAACATAAACCATAATTATTTCTCTCTTTAGATTTTTTTTTCTTCACAACTAAAACAACATCGTTTTGAGTATATCTTTTTTAAAAAAATTGTGACCTAGTTTGGATCATTAATTTATCAATTTAACCATTAATCGAATTGAGTCATACTAGGTCACACTGAATAAATTACATGACCAATACAATAAATAATTTAATTTAGTCATACTTTTGATTCACAACCCAATTGGTTGAATAAGCTAGAACAACCCAAAATTTAAAATAATGCATAAAAGCCTTGACTTGGTTTATTTTTTTTTATAAAAAAAGTCTAACTTAACCTAGACCTAATGTAAGCTAGGCCATAGGTTCCTATGGGGTGGCCTAGCCTATTTCCACCCATATTCCTATGATAAGAAACACTTTTAATTATATAGTGTATAAAATCATGTAATATTCATAAATTATATTTTTTTAATTAAATATAGACAATTATTGCTGCTTAAATCTTAGACTAAAATCAATCAATAATTTATTTAAAATCAAAGATTTTAGAGAAGACTATGTGTATAAATTTTAGATTGAAATGCACTACTAGATTAACATGTGATAAATGAGAACTCTAGGTGAGAATACATTTATAGGTTAACGTGTGATCAATAAAATTTTTAGATGAAAATTATTTTGTATATATTGTAGATATATATAGATTTTGAACGAATAATGTTATATCTCCTTATAAATTCTCCTATTAATTTATAAAATAATAAGTAAAAATAATATTCATTTAATTTCTAGAAAATATAAAACACATTTGGTACTTATAATTCAAATAAAATAGGAATATTACTAGTAGGAGGCTATAGTAGAAAGATTTAGAATTATTCATCATAAACTAAAATAAATTACAAGGTAGAAAGACACCACCTATCTACCAATAACACTTCATTCAATATTAAACAAGTATATTGTACATTACAAAAATGCACTAGTCAACTATAAAGTTCAACACTACCTAGTTTCTTTTCAACAAATATGAATACCACTATCAACGTAGCCAAACGGTCCCCACTCTGCTCAAATGCCGGGGTGCATAATGTGGGGCTTCCAATCTGCTTGTTTGGTAACAGAAAGCGTGAGCATCCCCTTGTCATGTTGGTAAAGCAAGGATGGAATGAATGGTTTATTGAGTTTTGCACAAGAAGATTCTTAAATGAAATTATGTGAACTACGAGTTTCAAAAGTTTGGAAATGTTCTCAAATAAAAATGCTCTTCAAACTGCTGGTTCTGACATAAACAGATATACACTAGTTGCAGAGAGGACTGTTGGTATTTTGCCTTCAATCATTTCTTTCCCAACATCCATACATGTTTTTCCTGGAAATTCCGTATGATATCAACCCTTTACAAAACTACGTAAAATTGCAATGCCGTAATGAATGACAGCATTAAATGCACACTACACTAGTAGGAGAAATCAGCAAAGCAGTTCGGGTAATCCCTTCATGTAAAAAAGTAGCTTGGTTAGGCATTATTGTCAATGTTCATTCAGTTGTTTTTCATAAGGTTAGTTTCCCAAAAACAAAAAAATGAAAACCAAAATTTTCATGACCCAAAAAACAAAGAAAAGGAAAATGAAACCATACTCTTCTAATTTTTTATGCCAGTTCAGGACCAGATGGCAGTGCCTCATAACCATCATGGTGCTGCTTACTAGTGTCTCTTTCAACTGGGATGCACTTGAGGATAGCAGCTATAGGCATGCTAACTGCTCCGAAAAACACACTTAGTAACCAGAATTGCCACTTTAGAGGCACAGTGCTGGCAAATGCTCCAAGGAATTCAACTATCACCACTTGAAATGCCACGGTGGCAAAAATTATCAACAAAAATATCCAGCTGTCAAACATGCCTCTGAATATGTTTATCTTTTCAATATCTCTGCTATTTATCTCATTAAACACCTGGGAAAATAGAGAGAAAGGGAAAACAGCAAGCTAAATAAATGGAAAACAATGTATTATACCATTTTTTAACAGGTTTGAACTTTTATTTTAGCATCCGTCCTCAGAATTTCACATGTTTGGACTTCGGACTCTATTAAGTATAAACAAAAATTAGGACATGATGTATGCAGAGTATACCTGGCAAAATACAAAGGAGTTGAATATCAAAGTGTTGAGCACTTTCGTTGCATCTGAACCACTAAGTCCTAGTAGCCTCTTCCCGTTAAAATTTAGAATCCCAAGGATAATTAATTGATATATGCTTTGACCAATGATATTCCTCCACATAGGTTTGGTGATAAAGTTTGCTCCCCTTGCAACTGGAGGTCTTGTTAGAAGTCCATCGTTAGGAGGTTCAGTAGCCAGGGCTAATGCACCAAGAGTGTCCATGATCAAGTTGACCCAAAGCAACTGAACAGCCGTTAGTGGAGCAGATCCTGAAAGAAGGAAGATTATCACCGATGTTGCTTGAAACAAATTCAACAGAATATAAAAGTGAAAACAAATTCCATTAACCGACAAACCAGTGATGCATGCAGAAAAAAAGTTGATAACCAAAGCAACCACATTAACTGTCAATTGAAACTGCACAAATTTTTGAATGTTTATATATACTGCACGTCCCCATTTGACAACATTGACAATGGTCGTGAAGTCGTCATTCATTATAATGACATCAGCAATTTCTTTGGCAACCTGTAAATGGCATTAATGTTCAAGGACAAAAAATGTAATTAGATACCAATGGGCACAAAGAGTCGATAATATAAGAGAAAAAAGATACCTCCACTTATGGTTCAAGTCAAAGGAGGAGGATGGACAAGATAGCAAAAGAAAAATTAAAAAATGTTGGTAAATAACTGATGTAACTAAAATAGAAGATAACACCTTCTTATCTTTTTATAAAAAAAAAAAAATTAACTAATTTTTTATTTTTAAATATAAGCAAAATTTAACTATTTTTATTTTATTTAATGTTTTTTTTAAATACCTTTCATTTAATTATTTTTATATTTTCAATAATTCTATTTTATTTTTCTATTTGTGAACAAATTTCGGAAAATCTCTTAAATAATAAAAGTAATTTTAAAAAAATATTATAGAATCAATAAGTTTCCTTAATATGAGTGAAAATCGTTTTTATTTTATTTTTATTTTTATAAAAGAGAATGAAGGGAGTCTATCTTAAACATAATACAAGACAATTATACGAAACTAAGACTACGCCTACACTTAATTAATTGTTAGAATTATCATAGTAAACAAGAGATACAAACCTCAGTTCCTGCTATGCCCATTGCAAGACCAATGTCTGCCTCACGCAGTGCAGGAGCATCATTCGTTCCATCGCCAGTAACAGCAACTACCTCACCAAACATTTTCCTCAAATTGGTTACTAACTTATACTTATCGAGCGGTAAAGATCGTGCCATCACCTGAAACCATATAAAGTAAAAAAGAAAGTCAAGCATCTAGACAGAGGATACAAATCGCCTATCATATCCTATCCTATCCCTTTTCCCTGTCTTCGTGAATTGATAATCACAGAATTTGAGATGAGATCAGAACCTGGATCCTTGGTATGACATCCTTCATCTGCTCAGGAGACAAGTCACGAAAATCTGGACCTTCTATAGCTAGACCACCATCGGTAAGTAAACCGCATTCTTTAGCTATAGCTCTAGCTGTATTTATGTTGTCACCAGTAACCATGCGGACAGTTATTCCAGCAGCTATACAAGTTTGAACAGCTTCCTTAACCCCAGGGCGTACAGGATCCTTGATTCCTACTAAGCCTATTAGAGTATACCCACTATCAGGAATGTTGGGTCCCCCATGGGTTTCATTTATCTCTTTGAAGGCCAAACAAAGAGTTCTCAAAGCTTCAGAGGCAAAGCCATTTATAACATCAGAGACATTATTTGCCCGGTCTTCAGGAAGATCAACAACTTCCCCATTGCAATCAATAATTTTGTCGCACATTTTTAATATTATTTCAGATGCACCTTTGCAGAAAGCTCGGACTCTTCCATCAGGAAGACCCACAAGCACAGACATTTTCTTTCGGACTGAATTGAATGGCTCAATTTTGAGTATCTTATACTCTCTACGGTGGGCATAGGCATCAAAATCAGTACCAAAAAGGCAGCCAAATTCCAATAATGCTGATTCTGTTGGGGTTCCCAATATTGTATCATTTCCATCTTTATCCTTAACTACCTCAGCAGAAGTATTTTGAAATATAGCCTGCAAAAGAATGTTTAGAACTCCTTCAGATGTACATGCTTTCAGTTTGTCTGCACTCTCGTTACCTTTTATCTGCATGGCTTTTTCACATATCCATGCTTTAGTAACCACCATTCGGTTAGTGGTTAATGTCCCTGTCTTATCTGTGCAAATGCAACTAGCTGAGCCCATAGTCTCACAAGCAGAAAGATGCCTTACAAGTGCCTTGTTATTCATTAATTTTTTCATTGCAAAAGCAAGACTTAGTGTCACAGCCAGTGGCAATCCTTCAGGAACAGCAACAACTATTATGGTTACAGCAATAGCAAAGAAGTCCAATAACTTCATTGCATCATCTGAAGACCAATCGGCAAACTCACCATGAAGTGCTTTTTCGACCACAAACCTTACTGTCATTACCACAAATGTCAGAATGGCAAATGTCAAACCAATTTTACCAATAATAGTAGCAACTCCATTTAATTTAACCTGCAACGGGGTTTCATCCTCTCCTCCCTCGTTTAGAGTCTCCATCAATTTTCCCCATTCAGTCCTCATGCCAACAGTTGTAACTAACATCTTCCCCTGACCATCCTGCACTTTGGTTCCTGAGAGAAGAAAAGGATTGTCTTCATTTATATTTATAGGTTCGCTCTCACCTGACAAACTTGATTCATCAATAAGCAAAAAGTATCCTGATATAAAAATCCCATCAGCTGGAACTTGATCCCCAGTTGACAAATGAACAACATCACCAACTACTATATCATAAATTGAGATCTTCTGTCTTTTCCCATCTCTAGTGACCTGAACAGATATCTTTTTCTTCTCTTTGTCCAGATCCCTGAACTGCAGGGACTGCTTGTAATCACTGACAGCTGTAACAATGACTACCAAGAATATACTGAGTATGATTCCCACACCATCATACGTTCCCTTTGGCCACCCTTCAGTGGCAATCCCTATACCTATAGAAACTACAGCACAAATCACAAGAATGATTAGAGTTAAGTCCTGCAATGCATCCCACACAAACATCAAGAACGATCTAGAAGGTTTTTCGGTATAACGATTGAATCCATAAATCTGTTGTCTGCTATTTATACTCTCTTCGTTGACACCTCCATCCGCAGAAACTAACAATTTCCTCACAATGGATTCAACTCCACCAATATCATTTAAGGTCTTGTTATCATGACCACGAACAACAGAAGCAATCTCATCAGGATGGATACCAAAACCAGCATCTCTTACCTCACTTGATAGCTTGTATTCAACTCGATTACCAGCTGCATAAGAAAACCAGATTAGCTTAGAAAACATATGAAGAGCAAGTGATTAGTTCTAAAGTAATGATAAAAACTTTGACTATTGAAATTGGATCACCATACCATCAATAAATTGTAATGCTGCCTTTTGAACATAGAGAGCAATTCGAATTTTTTCCTGACAGAGTAAACCAAAGATAGGATACTAAATCTGGCAACGACAAATTGACAATATACATAACGAAAGGTAGCAAAACTGTCATTAAGTAAGAAAAATAATCCCATATCTCATCACATGAAGTGGTATTTTATGAACTCAATGCTAAATTTAAACTTTGAGAAGTTATGGAGAATTCCTTCAAGAAGACTCAGTTAAAATTTAAGAACAAACATGTAAGTATTTACACCTATTTTTGGAGCGAGTTAGATAGCCAGTAAAGGAAGCTTCGCAAGTTACATTTTTCACTCGAATCTCACAAGGAATGGTTAATCATAATGCGAAGAGGTCGCTGTTTTCATTATTGTCAGAAAGACTGGAGGTGGAAACCCCTTCATTAATGTGTCAAACCATAAGTGAATGAAATGAAAGACATTTTGCATGTTCGCCAAATCATATGCTAGTTGAGCATATAAACCTTGAGTTCAACTTTGTGAGGTAACTTGGAGAAGGTGTTGCATTCCGAGTCTCATCTCTCTCTTAAAAACACCCTGATCAACTGCCAATCACCCTGATTAACTGATCTCTGAAGAGCCCCAATTAGTCTTCCCTAACCCGTCTCTGCTTGCAGCACTCAGCAGAATTACACCAAACAGGTTCTTTTAGAAAGTTCAAACAAAATGTTGCTTCAACAGAAATTCAGTGTAATAGAATTTAAATTCACTAAATTATTTGTTTTATTTAAGCTATATCACACAGTTCGTAGCTAAGATTATCGAGTGCTGCTATTACACCAAGGTGGCTGGTTTGCAGGATAACTTCGTAGGAATCAAAACAGAATTTCTTTGAAACTTTTTAATGACTTCTTAACTTTTTAACTTAATTGAATAATCTTCTCAGAAAAACTTATCAAAATAATCTTGTTAACTTGTTTCAAAAAAATTTACCATTAATCTTAAAACATAATGCAGGGCAATTATACAAAACTAAGACTACACTTAACTGACAGAAATGATACCAACATTACGTTGGTATAAGACTAAGAATTGATACCAACATTAAGTTTTATGCTGTTCCGAATGGTCATAAACTCCAATTCTTTTAAGTAAGATTTTAGTTCGAAAATAAAATAAATTCTACTAAAGTGATTAGTTAGGTTTTTTTGTTGGAGACTAATTTATAGGAAAAACCGGTCTATATTAGCACCTACGTCATCAAACTAAAAGAATAAGAATTGATTGAATAAGTTCTTAATTAAATTCTTGGCTAACTGTTAATCATTGACATCAATGCGGCAGCAGAAATTTCGGCGACAATTTACATTTACAGGCAAATTCAACTGTTGTCGCTGTTGCTGTGCCTTTGATCAAATCGAACCCTAAATTAGACTCGTCTAAGCCGCGTTTGAAGTCATTCTCAAATAATAAAAAAAAGACAAGTCAAGAGTAGTCACGTTATCGTGCAGTTCAAGGCATGTTATGAGGTCATTTTTGCTTCTTTCAATTTTTTTAATTAAAAAGATTTCACCTTAGTCTCCCTATTAAGTATTAACAATAAATTCAAATTATTTAATAAAATCGACGTATAATATTTATAAATTTTCTAAAAGCTACTAATTTTAACAATAAACTAAAATAATCAAAAAAATAACACCTGCATCAAAAAACTTAATTTTTTTATTTTTTATCTGTAAGAATTAAAAACAGTTATAAAAAATATAATTCAAGCACCTTTCTCATCTAATTGAGGTAAAATTACTGGATAAAAATTATTTTATTATTAAAGATTTTAAGTGCATATTAATGAAAAATAATTTTTTTTAAAAAATCAATCAAATGACTCCATAACATTCAGACTGATACGGGACACGAGTGCCATTTTCAAGGGTTTTGGTAAGACCAATGACAAATGCACATCCTTGTTTTAGGATGTATGAGTGTAAAAAAAGAAAAAAATAAAGAAAAACAACGATAAGTGCGATAATAAAGAACATAAAGAGAGGTAGAAAGAAAAATAAAACAATAATAAAATTAAAGAAAAGGTGATATATTTTAAATATTTTCCAAATAGTAAATACCAAGTGCCTTCTTATTTGTATGGATAATGTTTTTTGGACATGTATATGTTCATTTACAGTTGGAGAAATAAAAGATAAAAATAATAAATATATGAAAAATATAGTTAAATACTCTAAATGCTATTCAATATTTAATGAGAAAGAGAAAATAAAAATAAATGAATATATTAAGTAATACAATATAATAAAAAGAGATAAAAAAATTAAAAATCTTAAAAGATTGTTTAAAATAATAATATATTCAAATATCATAAATATAATAAATGTATGATATAAAAATAGTTAATAATGTTAATGAAATGTTTATGATGTTTGGATGTCAAAATCTATAATATTTATTTCTTACTATTTGCTCACTGTCTGATGGTGGTTGATATCTATCAAATTTATTAATGTCTTTGTCAGACTACGTTCGCAGATCTGTTTTTGCTATTGAAATTGCAAGGAAGTTTCGACTTTCGGTGGTTGCGGAATAAATCGGATAACTAAATTTAAATACCAAAACAATTTGCTCGAGCAGTGGAGGTCAATTATGTACATAGAAAAAGCTTCCTAGATACCTTGAAATCTCACATTTTTATTCCTCAATGAGTCTAGCTGTGGCCTAGAATCCATATTAGAAATTATTAATAATAAAAAAGAAGATTGTATGACAACATAAATTATTTATTATAAATTTAACATATAATTTATGTATTTAAAAATGTTTATTTATTATAATTTTAATCGTAATATTATTTAAATATTTAAAAATATTTATATGTTATAAATTATAATTATACAATTGTATAGAAATAAACATTTATCATACATCTTACATAG
>JAMLFT010011195.1:0-11271 GCA_026544285.1 Pachyrhizus erosus
AAAATAGCTAACATAAAATATGATATTAAAAAGATAAACGATTAATATATATATATATAAATTTGTAATTTGAAATAATTAAAAAAAACAATTCTTTTTCTAATTAATTATCAGAATAATATGTGAAATACACCTCTTCAAAAAAAAAAACAATAATTGATAGAATAAAAAAATAAATTAAACTATATATTCAAATTTATAATATAGTAAATTTGTACACATAATGCATCCCAAGTCTCCTCCTCACTTTTCATTGGCAACTTGGTGTTTAGATATCTCAACAACATAAACATTTATTTGTTCTTTTCATTTTAAAAATGATATTTAGAAACTCATTTTTAATGTTAGACATTTAGTGAGAAAGATGAAAAAAAATATATAATTATAATAAGTAATATGATTTTATTAAAAGAAAAAGATAAAAAAATAAAAAAATATTAATTAAATCAAGTGTTTGGAAATTTAAAATATTAAAATATCCTTTTTTTTCTTTTTTTTTTCTCATCACATTTTATTATATTTTTATACTTCTCCTTCATCTAGTTAATTCTTTCTAGGTGACTATTACTTAAAACACTATTAATTCAATAAAAAAAATCTAATATTAGAAGGAAGAAAAAAAGTAAAACTAATTATCAATCATTTGCTCATCATTAATCAAAAAATACACCAATAATATGTGAAATGAGAGTTATGTGATTAAAGTTTGAAAGAGACTCAATAACCTTCCACAAATCTTCTTCAAGCTTACTTACACACCAAACAAGCATTAAAGAGAAATTTTGAAAATGAACCAATCTTCAAGATCCAAATCAACACCTGAGAAAATTAATAAAAAACAAAAAAAAGAACCTCATAGAGACACATACAATCAAATTTCTTCTACAACTAAATTAGGTAAAGGCAACTGCAACAATTAGGTAAAAAGTCGTAGTTGAAAGAAAAGGTAACAACTGTAACAAAAGTAAAAGCATCCCTTCCTCCCTACTCAAAAAGATGCACCCATAACAACTATTAGAAGCTAGGATGTTATGTAACAACAATTTTGCTCTATGATAGAGCAAACCAATTCAAAATAGTGGAGGAAAAAATAATATAACAAAGATGCTTCCTAATACAGTTTATTTTTATCCTCTACTTCAATTTCTCCCCCACTTATACAAGAAAAACAATGTTTTAGCCGCAAATATCACCAAGGAATGAACCTCATCAAAAAGAAACTCATCCTTATCATTCTTTTGATTCTTTCAATCATATTAATTCTCAGGCTTCTAAGCCTCATTCTTCGAAGTTCATTTGTTATGCTCCACCTTCTTACCACAGTTCTCCACTTTTTTCCACTCACAACAAAGTTGCATCACATGCACACAAGTGCTCAAATTATCCTATAACACCTCCTAATTCCACCTTAACAGAAAAGTAGTTCAAAGTTGTCTCAAATCTCATTGTTGTTAAATCCCCATGCAACCTCCTCATATTTGGGTTCCAACTCCAATACCTTATCCTTTCTTCAATGCATGTAGATGGAAACACCATCTTTCTTGAAGATGATCATGATATGATAAGTAAGGTAACTACAAATACCAACAACACTAGAACACAGACTTAGGTCTAAAAAGGCTTATAATTTGCTAAAGCATGCAAGGAAAAATCGAGATTGTGCACCAAACCCCCATATTACTTCAAACATCAAAATGCAAGCTTGCACCAAAAAAATTATCGAAAAAAGTGTACAAAAAGAAGAGGGATGTGATTATGGTAGATGGGCCTAAAGGGGATTCACCAAAGTCATCAAGTAGGATGAGTTCTATATCCATCGTTAGTGTTTTAGCTGACGTGATAGCACATGATGTAGATCGTATGATAGAGGAATGATTCTCCCAGGATTTATGGTAGAGGAATGTTTCTCTGTCATGAGAATTTGTTACATTCTAAAGAAAAATTGTAGCACTTCAGGATCAAAGGTCACTTCAATTCAACAATATTCTGTCTGTGTTAAATAGATAATATTATTGTGATCATCATTGGTGTTTTTTTTATTTTAATTTAATTTTTTTGTGATATTTTTTAAAAAGAAAAAAATAATATTTAAAAAACTAAATTTTACAATAAAAAATTTCAAAAAATTAAGATAATTTTTTTATTTTTTAAAGACCAAAATATTATTTTAACTCACAAATTTTTGTGTATGATACCAATAAATATGATAATACTTAATTAGTAATTTTCATCTCAACAAATAATTTATTTACCATCATATTGTTAGAATAAAATTTTCACTAGTTTAATTGATTGATTAATTTTTATAAAAAATTTAATTTATCTCTTTCAATGTGATTTTTTAATTATACTTTTTTCATTCAAATATTTAAATCTAAAATATAATTTAAAAGATCTAAATTAAGTTTTACCTGAATCAATGATCCCAAATAATATTTGCATTTTCCAGCAACATCAAATAATATTCAATTTTAAACTTTGACGAGTAAACAAATTAAAAATCTCTGATTATCAATTTATTACTTTGTAACAATCAAAAGTTACTATTTTTCAGTTATTTGATCGAAAAAATTATGTTTCTCTATATAATATTAATAGGTGTAATAAAGTATATATGTTTTATTTTTAAAATCAATGCACTTCAATCATTATTTATTTATTTTTATAATGACAACAATAAAATTTAAATTTAAGATCTTAAACAAATCATCTAAATTTTCCATCACTATTTGTTGAAAAAAAAATGACAAAAATAACTATAAAATAAAAAAATGAAAAAAAAAATAAAAAGTTTAATAGTCATGATAGTTATTATAAAATTCAATAAAATTATTTCAAAGATTTGTGACTAGATGGGAGTTTTAAAAATCCTTTACATTATAGATGCATTATTATTTATTTTAAAAAAAGTCAAAAAATGAAATATATATATATATATATATAATTTGGTAGATTAAAAAGTAAACTATATAGTGTAATAATTTTAGTAGAGCAACCTTCATAACATATATATATATATATATATCACTAATGGTGTAATCGACCAAAAAATATTAATGAAGTTTATTGAATAAATTACATAAATGCAGCAAATTTTAGTATACTTCCATTTCAATTTGGACGAAAGAACCTTATGCCCGAACAGAGACATCTTTTTATGATTATATAATGGTAAATAATAGCGTCAAAATGCATTAAAAATAAAACTATAAGAAACTGTTGAGAGTGGGATTTGAACCCACGCCCTTTCGGACCAGAACCTTAATCTGGCGCCTTAGACCAACTCGGCCATCTCAACTGATGGTATATAATTTTAACAAATTTTTATATATAGTAAATCATTGGTATATAATTCAAAGCTGCAAACAAAACAAGTCTGAATGAATCCTAAATTTTTAAGTAAAACCTGTTTGCCTAAACAATGAAGAGGAGATAACTAAAAGGCTAATTGAAAATGAACCATAAAAATGAAGCAAATCAAAAACCTTTCCACATGAAAGGTAAATGCTTTTGCAACCAACATTGCCATAAAAAACAAAGCTGGTGCATTAAAAAGGCCGCATGATCAGGATAAATGAATAACTGATAGTATCTTGGCCTATGGAATAACGATGCAATACGAAAAGAGCAAATTGAGTGAAAACATTTCCAAGGAGCCAGATGAAAGAAAACTCCATTAGCCAAGTGTAGATGGAATTTCCCACATGGCTCAAAACAAAACAAGGGAATCAACAGCAGCAGCTTTATAGCCAGTATCATGAATCCAAAAGAACTACGGAAAGATATCCAGCACTTCAGTTTAACTCGTTGATTTAATCAGTATGAACTTAAGAATATGGTTAAGGATCCGTTTGGAAGAAACTTATTTACTGCTTATTTGGATTTAACTAATGAAATAAGTACTTGTGTAAGTGTTTGAGAAACTTGTGAAAATAGCTTATAATATGTCAATATATTGTTTTAAGCTTTATTTCAATAAATTCTTCAACATAGCTTACAAAAACAGCTTTCAGCATGCATATGGATGAACACAGCAGAAAAATATTTTTGTAGTGTTGATTTTTGTTGTCGTAAAAAAATTTAACAGAACAGAAATATATTTTTGTTGTGTTAATTTTTAAAAAAATTAATAAAATGGAAACTAATTTATAGCAAATGGATGAACTTCTGGAACTTCATAACGTATAACCAGGTTAATTAAATTCAATTTCTTAAACCAATCAATTGCAACTTGTGAATAATAACTAATAACCAATTTCAAACAAAGACTTCAGATAGGAGGTGCACATGTGCACATGCAAAACAAGCAGTTTTGCCAGGAATAAGTAACTATATATGACCAGATACAGTATCCTCCTAAACACCAGTTCAAATTTTTATTTGTACTTGTTTTGCATGCAAAGTACATTCTTTAAAGCACCATAAGCCGACTGTACAAATTGCTGTGCACAACCTCAGCACTCATATTCTGGCAACACAGGGGCAAGAGGAATCGGTTGAGCTTGAAAATATATACAAATGCATCAAAGAAAGGAATGCCCCATTCCCAAGCAACTACCTTAACTTTGGAGCATCAACCAGGTTCAGCCGTAGTGAGACTAGCAAGATGCTCAACATGCACCTGAATTTTCAAAACAATAGATAGAAAAATCAAGTTCAATCAAGATTAATGACACTGTTACGAGCCCAACATGATTTAACTTATGAAAATGAGGATTGATTCATTCTAGGATGAGATTTGTAGTGTTCGGAATAAAATCAAAAGAGGAGGAAATACATTGTGGAGCAAAGCATGGAGAGATGGATTGGGAAGCAATTGGTTGAGATAGAAGACTGTGAGCAACTGTTTGAGCCTGATCTCTTTTCTCTCTCTCTAATAAATTGAATATGAAATTGGAATATGCCCAAATGCTAAATTGAAATTTCGATAGAAGGCAACATTTCTCAATGCCTCCTTGGCTCTCTGCATTTGTTACTTGGTAGCACACCCTCCTTCATACTATGTACAGCCAATGACTCCATAGGCATGCCATGTTTTCAGGGAATTTGAAACAGAAGATCAAACCACTAGAAAAGGAATAAGAATTAGCTGCAGCAGTTTGAGAATAAGTAAATGCTCAAGATCACATTTTGTTAATAGTGTGATTGGTTGCATCGAGAGAATGGATGAAAATAGAAGAGAAGTAATTAGAGAAAATAAAAATAAAGTTGAATATTGAATTGTTTCGTTTAAAAGAAAAAGGTTAAAAATAGAGTAAAAATAATATAATAGTATTGTTTAGTTTGAATAAAATGAGAGGAGAGAATTTAATAAAGATATAAAAAATATTCTATACTCCTGACATGATTCATATGCATATAGTGCCTTTCGAGTGTATATAATCAATTAAAATGCTTATACAAATGATTAAATACATACACTGAATCGATTAAATTTTTTACTTCAAGAGCTCTGCATAGCGATTCTGACAGTCATTTAATCGATTATTACATGTGAATAATCAATTAATATTTTTATATTTCACCAATAGCTTTGTCTGAAACTTTACCTTCATTGTGTACGAAAGTATAGAAGGGTTCTCTATTTTGTGGGTCATTCGGGTTGAGAGAACAAAGACGAAAAAATGGGTATTAAGATCAATATACACATTGTTTAAACTTTCCTACTCTTTCCTGCGTGATGGGTAGAGAGAAATAATATTAGTGAGATCCACTAAATTTAAAATTATTTTTATTGTAAATTTGTTGCACCAAATACAAGCATTTTATATTCATTTACTTCCCTCTCTCACTCTCACCTATCAGAGTGTAAAATTAATTATCTAAATACCTTTGGCTGGAATTTTGAGAAAAACTGAGTATTTTCTATGCTTCCTTATGAGATTTTATCTCTCTCTAAACATGTGATTTTTCATTTGCCTCACCTCAACTTCATCCTTGATGTGCTTAATGTATAGGTTGTTATACTTGGAACTAGATCTTATTTTGCCTGCTATGTTAAGTTCAGAGAATAAGATGGTTGTAGTTTATGATAATGACTACGAGATTTTAGTGCATAAAAGTTTATGAAGATGAAGAATGGGACCATGATGATATGTCGTAACCTTAAAGGTTGCATGTCTCTTTTAGACACCATGTAGACCTTCAGTGTCAAAATTTTGTATAATAGGTTTAAATTTATTATTCTAAACTACAATGCATATTAATTATGCGCTAGTAAATATTATATGTGGAAAGGAGTATTTTTATTTTTTAAGATCAGATATATTTTCTATTAGATATAATCTTGTTCTAGTTAAATAAGACTATCATAGACGATAATATTCTCTTTATAAATATTTATTTCAACTGCATATGAAAAGGAATACGAATGTTGAGCAAACTTTTTTGTGAATCTTAGTATATATGATAATGTGTGCTTATATTTAATTTTTCCAATTTTCAAGGTCTAAAGCGTTCAAATTGAATACAGATTCAAAAGAAGAAAAAAAAAAAAAAAAGTGTACCATGATATGATTATGATGAGGACTGCACGGTTTAAAATTATAAGCTAACCATAAAATGTTGCTAGACTGTTGAGCAATGAAAGTTCTAACTACAAGCGTCAGTTTTTTCATGCTAAAATATTTTTGGAACCCTTCACCTAATTTATATAGGTTTATATACTGATGAACTTTTATTCTCCAAAAGTTATTGAGTTACTTTCAGTATTGGACAGAAGTCTTGGGTTAGTAACTCAAATAAATGATGTGCAACTTTAAATATAACGGTGATTCTCTTATATAACTGGCAGGAATAATCTCAGTATTCTGTAAAAGCTATAGACAAGTTTGTTCCATTCCCATGGAAAAGAGTAACATGTTGTAAGGCAAAACCTATTTGAATGAATATCAATAGAAACCATCCCTACATTCAAAAGCAAGCTGGTTGGCGACAATAAGCACTCAATAACCGCACGAAAATCACAGATCAACCATAACAAAAATTGATATCACATGGCATATGAAATGTAGTAAAATGGTTTCCCTATGATCGATCACAACCATTCATGCAGACCAACAGCCCTCACTTCTAGCTTCATACATGTACATATTTTACTGATCTATTGGGATATTTTTTTCAACGATTGACATAAACAAGCCACATTTTTGACAGAAACGCGGCACATTTCGTTTTGTAAATTTTATCCAGTCTTCTCCCTCCAATGTAAAAGATGCGGGTATGCTTATCTACTATTCTGATTACTCCCTGAACATGTTTGCTACTAGAAATTTCAACCGCTTGCATAATCATCTCCACTATACATCCTCTGCAAAGCACAAACAAAAGGAACATATCTAAATATTTATAAATGATGACTGAACTGAGATATCAATAGTATAATATCTTTATAGTACATGGCAAAAGGAAAATCCTAAGTTAACAACTCAACTTAGTGCTATAAATTCACACATCCATTTGCAATGTTTTGAATTTCAACCTAGGCAGGGCAAGGACACTATGTACTATTCCATGAAGCCACCCAAGAGATGAGCAATAATGATTTCTATGGACTTTTTATTTTTTATTCCAGCTTTAAAAATGTCTAAATATACTGGATGTCCAAATGTTTACGACTCAATTTCATCTACTTGCCAATTTGCTTTGAATTTCATCTACGGCAGGGCTAGGACACTATGCACTATTGTCATGAAGCCAACTTAGAGATGGACAAAAACTGAGAAACATATTTAGTTCTAAACATTCAGACATCTGATATATTCAGACATTTTTAAAGCTGAATTAAAAAAAATTCCATAGAAATCATTTATTAACTAAACACAACCTAATTTCAGTTAAAAGTTCATAGGGGAAAAAATATATTTAATTGGAGTTAAACAAGCCATACACCAAGCCAGCATACTTAAACTGTTACCGGTGTTGACCCATCAACTTTTATTGGTCGTTTCTTAAGGAAATAAAAAAATATTATAATTTGCTTCTGTTGGCCCAGTAGTCAGTAGGCTAGTGAGTCAATGTACTACCGAGAAAAACCATTTACAAAAATTATGTTATCCATTTATAAGTCCATCCCAAGAAAAATATGCTAACAATTTACGAGTCTGAAAAAGTACAATAAAATGCACCATCCATTCATGAGTATATCACACCCTTTTAACCAAGCTGGGTTAGATTGGTAATTCGGCATAATGAGCTAAGCCCATTTTGCATTCCATTTATCAACCGGTTTGATTTGAGCAATTTAAGTCAGCACAAGGCAATCTGGTTTTGGCTCACAGTTTTAAAAGAATCGAAACCAGTTATCTTTAAAATGTATGCCATAGAATAAAACTCATCATTCTTTTGCTGACATAAAGCTGTATCTTGATTGGCATCTCTGATTGAGTTTCAACATTCAACTTCTGTTTCTCCCTCTCAAACTCTTTTCTGTATTCTCTTCTGCTACCAGATTGCCAGACTCTACCAAAATTAGGAAGCCAGTTGGCATCACAATCATTCCTTGCAGTCTCTCCCCTCCTTTCCTTCTCCATTTCAATCTTTCTCTTTTCAACCCAAGCTGCTCACACCCATTTTGGATTCAACATTTTGGACTTGCCTAACTTGTTTGAATGGGAAACAGGATCTCCCAAAACAGGCTCAGAATGCATCTGAACTCCTTCAGTTGCATCCAACCATGGTGGAGGGGCGCAATGAACATTTTCAGCAGCACTTTCAGTAGGCACAGAAGAAATCTGAGTGACTAATTGTATACCTGAAAACACAAAAGGGTCGTAAGTAGAAAATGCATCATCATTGTAGCTCAAGCCACTATCAACCTATCTATATGCTACCACTCTATGATAGATTTATGCTAGCATCATAAAATCTTATAACTCTTTCTCTGCATTCATATTAGTCTTTAAATATTTTACACATAAATACGAATTCAGCAATACAACTAAGTGTACTTATTCAATTGGCATATGCTTTGCAGCTTTACAAATTACAGTACACTAAAAGAATGGAAGCAAAACAAAATATTCATAATTACAAATAGATATCCTGATGACTGCTCTTTCCGGTTACCATTCTACCGTTGTTCCGTTGCACATTCACACAAAATGGACTCGTTTCCCTTCACCACCGCAGTAGCTGAACATTCGGAATTAAAAAAATGAGAATTTACCTTATGCTGGCCCAGGTCAGATTTTTATAAAAATTAATTAATTAATTAATTTTACAGTTGTTTAAGATACCTTTTAAATTTTATAGGTCATCTTATTTAAATATATAAATAATAAATATTCTTTTGTATTATTATTATATAAATTTTTATAATGTATTAAAATCATATGTTTATTTACATGTTTAAATATTAAGCATCCTAACAAACATTAAACATAGAAAATTAAGTTTATTAAAAGATCAATTTATCTCCTATTCAAAGACTGTATTGTAAAATAAGGTTTAAATCAATTTTCGAGAAAGTCAAAATAAATGCATGCACAATTCTTAGATGTGTATTTTGCTGGCGTGATGGTAACCCACCACACATACAGCAATTTGTGTGTTTAAAAACTGAAACTGGTATCCCCAATGAAAATGTAAGTACAATGTCATGACATTTCATTCACACAAAGGAAATGCTAGTTCTGACTCCCATTTAATTGGTTTCAAGATTGAAATTTTCTCTTTTCAGAATTTTATATCTAGGTCAAGATCATATTGACCTTAAAAAAATTGAAGTTAATAAAACAGTTTATTTATGTTTGAGAATGATATTAGGAGACTAAGTTAAAAAATTATTTTTATAATCAAATACAAAATTGTGCCTAAATTTTTTGAAAACTTAGATAATCACAAGAAAAACTTAATATAATAAAAATTATTGATACTCATTATTTTTCTAACCCTTTAACTATAAAATCATTTATAAAATTAAACTTTATAATTAAGTAATTCTAAGATTGTATTCTCAATGAGTAATATGATTAACTCATTTAATTTATTTTATAATTTGGTTGATATAAGATATGATTTAAATAATTTTGATGTTGGAGAACTTCTTTCAACAGTAACAATTATTACAACTATTTTTAATAATAGTATTTAATAAATAATAAATATGTTAAAAAAATTACTCTTTGAATACAATTTAATATTTTTCCGTATGTCAAATTTTGCCAATAATAACTAACTATTATCTCTTTTGCCAAAATTAATTATTTTCACTGCAAACTAACTTTTACTTACTGTACAAATTTATCAAAGAACAATTTTACTATTAGAAACAATTCTAGCATAGCAAAATGTGTTTTTGAGCTAAACCAAATAGAAAATCACTAGACATATTTTATAGTTATGTAAAAACATTTAATGTTTTTGTCTTTTTCCACGTGTTTGTTCTTTTTTATTATATTTTATTTATGAATTAAAATGATTTTAACCCTAAAAAATTGTTTTGATTTGATTTTAGTTTTTAAAAAACATTGTACCTTTCATTTTTAAAATTTTTAAAATATTATTATTTAATTTTTTTCTTAACATTATTAAGAGTTTTTGTTAAATTCAGTTAGTTATCTTAAACTCTATGAAGGATGTGAATTTCATTTTATTATTATAAGTTTGTCAGGTCACAATTTAACAAAAAAAATTAATAAAATTAAAAAAAAAAAATGATATCTTAAAAAATCTTATGATAAAAAGTATAATTTTTTTTAAAAATTAAATTAAATCAGGATAATTTTTTAAAAATTAAAATTATATTTAATCCTTTATTTATTTACATGTAATTTTATATGAATCGATGAAACAAATTAAACATGACTTTGTTTAGATACAAGAAGTAAGATTTGATATAAGTTTAGTTGTTAGACCAGTTATTATCATCAACAACTATGATAATATATTAGATTGGAAGTTTGAGCCAAACGACTCAATCAAGCCTCCTTGTATGTTTTCTTTCCTTATGTTGTGTGCTACTTTTAATCATAAACTTGTAAGTAAAAAACATCTATCTCTAAAACTTAAAGCAACTAGCTTGGTGGTTTTACCTAAACCATCATATACAAATAAATTAGGAGGGTTAAGAGTTGGATCGAGTTTGGTCAAATTTATCATTCAATTCAATCAAATTTACATTTATTGAGTTGGTTTGATTGTTCAATTTTTTTTTTATAAAATTTAACCTAAATCAACACAATCACAAACAAATTGGTTTGGATTGAGTTAACAAATTACAATATTTAAATTTATTTATTATTTTAAAATTTAATATTTTTTATATTATAA
>JAMLFT010011196.1:0-11271 GCA_026544285.1 Pachyrhizus erosus
ATTAAAATTTTAATATTTCTAAAAAGTATTTTTTAAATGTAAAATTTTAATATATTTGAAAAATATTGTTTAGAATGTTTCAATTTTTATGCTTTTAAAAAATATTTTAAAAAGTTTTAAAATTTTAATATTCTGAATAATATTTTTTAAAAAAATATGAAAAAATTAATAATATTAAGAAGTATAAAAAACAATTCGTTAATCGCAAACAAACTTCTTTTTATTTAGGGATAAGGACAAAATTGAAAGTGACATCATACACAGGGAACTGACATGAAATTTTAACCAAACAAATCATTGTCATGTCAGTTTTATACACGTAAATAAACAATGAATTTATCAACTACGTAAATGTTAGGGATTAAGTTGAAAATGATTTTACACATGAGGATCAATTTAATAAATCTTTTAGGTAAAGATCAAAATTGACATTATGTATAGGGATCAAATTTTTAATTAGATAAAAAAAAAAAATCATTGCAGATGAAATTGGCCGACCGAATCATTCCTTTAAACTTTTAGATTTGAATGTGAGATAAAATTTTATATGCTCATTTATGTGATGTCCATTTCTTTTTTACCCTTTTTTTTTCAAGTACTTTCCACTCTTTTTTTTTGTCAAATTTTATTACAACAATGTCTTTATACTAGTGGTTGGATTCACCCTTCTATTATAACATATTAACGAAAAAGTACAACAATATTATATGATAGAAGATTATTAATTTTATAGAAAGGTTATATACACATTAATTAATAAATTATTAATAAATGTAAAGTATTTAAAAAAACTAAATTCAAAAAAAAAAAAAAGTGGGTCATGGATCACTTATTTGGCCCGCAGCCTGCAGTTGAGTAGGTTGGGATATTAAATTTTGGGCTCATATTACAATTGGACTAATCTAAGTGAGCCCCAATTTTGTTAGCACACATCAATCTAACCTTTAGTGACCCAAATCGACACCTCCAAAGGATGTTTGTTTCACGAATTTTTAGTTCATTTACGAGGATAACATTCTTAGAAATAATAACATTCCAGAGTATTTTAAAAAAACAATTTGGTTAACGTTTAAAATTCATTAAATCTATATTATGTTCTCAGGAATATGATTTATGGAATTTGAAAAACTTCAAATATGATCAATATAATTTACTGATACTTAACGGGAGGTTGTGCGAAATCCTTATTACATGGCCAAAAATACTTTAGGAATAGTAGATGGAAGAGCTAGGCCGAAAAATTACAAACAATAACGAGGCACTCTAAATCTCTCCACCTACAGTTTGATTTGATTAGATGTAATTTGAGGACTATTTATGGTGCAGGGCTATTTTGTAGCCAGCCATGTAAACAGGAAATACAAAAATCTACACTCCAAAATAATTTTCAAAACTCAATAACAACGTTGGATCCATTTCAAATACATCCTTCCAAATCTCGGAAGTTAAAATTTGGCATAACGTTTCTTATTATTCATAATCTAAGGTCTCCATGGGCTCAAAACTTCACAGTAAACACAATAATAACCTGACAGGGCATATAGGTTGGGTTATTATAACATTGAATGTTTAGTCGAAGTTATTTGGGAATGAAAATAGAACAGAATGCAATGATAACAAGCCATCAAATCCTTCCCTGTTACTTCAGTTTGGTGAATAGCTTCGGTGCAACCTGCATTACAAGATTATGATTTTATCAGAGAATACACAAGCAAACCAAATGACTCAACGCTTATTTAACAACGAAACTATAATACTTACACATTTGTCAATACAAGACCAATAATCAAAATATTGTCCAGTGCAGTGTTTCTGCCCAGATTCATCACCATGTATCCTTTTAATACACGCCTGCAGCAATTTAAACAATTACATTTCTCAGCCAAGCAAGAACTTAATTTGAAGAAATAAAAAAATACGGCAGAACAAAAAGTTGTCAATTTATCACTCACTCAGGGTATCTATCTATTTATTCAACTAACAATTAAAAATCTAAGGAGACCACAAATGATATACAAGCATTAGTTCTCTACTAAAAAGAGAAGGGAATGTAAAAGGAAGCCCCCACTCATGTAATCTTTTTCTTTTTTCAATATAAAAAAAAATTCCTAAAGGATCTTCGCCTAACCTCAAGTCTTCAAAACTGTAATTTTGGGACCTTGCTTCTTATTGAGTTCATTTTCTAGTTTTGAGTTATCTCCCAAAATTATGTGACAAATACTTAGGGTTCGTTTAGAATAGCTTATTTACAGCCTATTTAGATTTATGACATAAGCACTTGTGCAAGTGTTTGGCAGCATTGTTGTCAATTGTAGATTGCGAAAAATGGCAGAAAGCCAATAATCCACTATATCATATATAGTGGATTGCGTTGTGGCAAATGGCGTAGGTCAAATAGCAATTATATGTGTATAAAAAAACAAGTTGAAGGCAAATAAAAATAAAATGCATAAAAATTGGCATAATGTTAACTCAAAAGTTCAATTGGACAGAGATGGCAAGCGGATTCAGGATGCATGCCACAACCACAACACCCATAGCAATCAGAATAGTAGATGGAGTCATGATCCCAGACACAAGGAATTCTGCAATGCAATAGCACTATAGTGGCTACTTGACAACACTGTTTGGGATAGCTTATGAAAATATATTATATTATGTCCATAAGCTGTTTTCAGCTAATTTCAATAAGCTCCCCAACAGAGGTTATGAAAACAATTTAACCCAATTTCCTCTTCAATTGTAGAAACAAATTATACATAAAAAGATAAGCACTTTTCAATAAGCTCTTACTTCCCTTATTCACATGCTAGTAATCCATCTACCAGCAGTTCTGCACAAACTTCCTTTACTTGGAGCAAAATCCCAACACCTTCCCCCCCCCCCTAAAACAAACACACTGACGAACAGAGCAGAAAGTGTTGCATTCACTATAGAGTATGAGAGAATAGCAAAATACATCAGAATGAAGGAAAAGTAGCTGGATTCATTTTGTACCTTAACATAATATGATAATAAGATCATATACCCTAAGCTAAAGACACCAGAAAACTCCAATATTTTCTTCACTGCATTGCATTTCTTTGTTCTCTTCACTTCTTGACTCTTGCTAATACTCTCTTCATCCTTTTTTTCCTTATGCACCCCTACTATAGAATTCTCTAGTTATATATTTTAGTAGACCATGTCATAAATTTTACTAGTCCAAAAGGGACAATATAATTAACCAATAACTCTAAAATTCAATTACAGTTCCAGTCTATTATTCATTTTAAAATCCAGAAAATAAAAGAATCTTGTACTGATTGTTTAAATTAAGAATAAATCTCATCTTCAAATGATCCAGCTTATAATTCTACACTTCAAAAAAGCACACCTGGTATTCCAGTAATGATTTTACACATTTTGGTTTGCAAGACTCTTCAAGATATCTCTTCTGATCAACAGGTTCCTCGTCGGCCCTACATTCACAATAAAATCCAAACATAAATGAAATGCAATAAATAGGAGAGAATGCCATACAAAAGAAAAATGAAATAACACAGGCAAAAGAACTCAGCAGTCAGCAGAAGCTATTGACAATGACACCACAATACATTGAAGTACCAACATTAAACCAACCAAATTCCAATATTTGCCAAATTTTTCATAAGCAGACAAGCTAATTAGTGACACATTAATTATTAATATGGAAAATTTAAATCGGGCTAGCAAAACCGTTAATATAAAGGAAAAGAAAAAGAAAAAAAAAAGCTTTCGCAACCAAGTAAAGGGAACCAGGTATATCAAACTGATAAAAGAAAAGTTAACATTGAAAAAAGGATAAAGTCAGCACATAATTGTCTAGGTCCTAAGAAATTGTGTTTATTAAAACAAGCACCTGACCATTAAAAAACTCATTCAAAGCATCATTTTCGAAGGATTTTAGCCCACACGCAACATAGAGTAAATCAAAACACGAGCAATTATTTCAACGCAAACACCGAATATATAGCCTATTTTATCACTAACTAGGTAGCACAAAACAACAAAACAACATCAGTTAATGGCATACAGCTAACAAACACCCCTGAAAAAAATTCTAGCATTGGATATGATCCCAAACTCTAAAGGGATCGCACCTAAAATTCTTGAAATTAACAACCCTCCAGCTTGAATTCGCAGAATGTCTCAAAAAACCCGGCATAAAAAAATAAAACTTTTGAATCAAATTCGCAGAGAACCCCAAAATCACGTTCCAATCCCCACAAAATCTGTGGCAATCAAGCATGCGCTAAACAGACCATTCTTGCAATCGGTTAAAAAAAGAAAGCCCTAAATAAAAACAAAATCAATTGCAGCGAAATTCCGAAACCCTAGATTTGAAAAGCGAGGACATAAGAAAGGTTAGCACTGATCATAGAAAAATAATAGATCTAGCAGATGAGAAATGAAAGAAAGAGAGAAGCTTGGAGGCTCACATTGCAGAGTGGTTGCAGAGCGTTGGTGGTGGTGTTGGGCAGTGTCGTTGTTGTTTGGGTTTTGAAGAGCTCCAATTTCGGATCAAATAATACTCCCAGTCCCACCCTGCTTGCTTGGAATCAATTAGGGTTGCATCCGATTTACCAATTTTGGTCCGGTCAAATTATACCACAATTACATTTTTGTGCCTCTTTCTTTTTTTATTTTACATTTTAATTCATTCATTCCTAGTCCTACAAAGCAATTACAATATTTTTTATGGTCATTAAATAAAGTATATAACATTAAACAAAAATAATGGAAAAAACAGGGGCATGCATCTCACTTCTTTTTCATGCAAAACAGTACAATATTTGTCTAATTCAAATTTAAGGTATGTTTATATTTTTTCAAAAATAATGTAACTTTTTAAATTGCTTTTTTAACTTTTGAAAAAGTTTTTTTTAATTTTTTTAAATTATGTGACTATTATTAGGCTTAATTATGTTTTTAATATTTAAAATTTGAGTTGAATCTAATTTTAGTCTCCTAAATAAAAAAAAATTATCTCAAAATTAAAAAAAAAATAGTTCTTAAATACTAAATTTAAGAGATTAAATTTTTTTTTAAATTATTTTTTAATTCCTAAATATTAAATTTGATGGACTAAAATTGTATTTTTTTAAAATATAAGAGATTAAAAAATTATTTTAAATTTAGAGAATCAAAATTGTATTTATCTAAATTTTAAAGGTTAAGATATAATTAATTTCTATTATTAATATTTAATTTTTTTTAAAATAAAAAAAATTTTTTTTAAGTACAATCAAACACATTTTATAAGAGAAATGTTAGTAATATATTCTCTAACATAATTTTTTTTACTGTTGATTTGAATTTATGAAAAAAAATAAATTTTAATATATTACACTTTTAATTTAACGAGTCTCTTGTTTGAATTTATAATTTTAAATAAATTTTAATTAATAATAAAATACTTGATGAAAATAATGTGTTATAAAGTATTGTTAATTTTCCTCATTTTATAATTGGTATAGTATTTTAAAAAATGTTAACAACACATTTTTTACCACACTATTCTTAATACATAATTTATCATTAAGTACAAATTATTGATAATTATAAAATTATAAAAAAAAGACATTTAATAACATGTAGGACTCATAATTTTTTATGTTTAATTACTTTTTTGGTCCTCTAATTTATTTATCAGGTTAAGTTTGATCCTTTTATTTTTTAAAAGTATAATTAGGTCTCTTGATTTGAAAATGAGTTCAATTTAATCCTTTTATCTAAATTACAATTAACGTCGTTAATGAACACGGACACTTAGTATATTATACACTCTATAGTTTGGACAATATTAATCTCAATTTGGATGAAAAGACCAATTTAAACTCATCTTAAAAATTAAGGGTTTTATTTAATTCAATTTAAAAATTAATGACTTAACTGAACCTTCTAAAAATAAAGGGACCAAATTGAACCTAATAAATAAATTAGAGGACTAAAAAATTAATTAAAAATTATTTTTATAATTTTTAATAAATTTAAATTAATATAATAAAGTATGTTGAAAAATATGTTGAAAATTATGCTTAAATATAAATTTAGTCCATTTAATTTGCTTAATTCATAAATTTTTGTCTCGTTATTTCAAAAGGAAACATTTAGTTTCCTATTTTAGAAAATTTGTAATTTTGGTCAAATCCTCAACTTGGCCTATGTTTAATTTCTTTTATTTTGGTCTAGTTAGATAATGAACCTAACATATTCATTTAAGGTTTAACTAATAAATTATTTAATTAATAAAAATATAAGAAATATAAGAAAAAAAATGTAGACAAAATTGAGGATTAGACTAAAATTGTTAATTTTCTAAATAGTAGAATCAAATATCTTTGTTTTAAAATAGATTAATAAAAAATTACAGATGAGACAAAATAAGAGAATTAAAATTGTATTTAAGTCTAAAAAAATCCTTACTGACATTTGTCATATTTTTTTACAATTAAGGGTGCATATTTTTAAGTTAATATGTATGTGATGTACACAAATACACATGGATTATAAGTACTATAATTTTCACCCTATTTATCACTGTTGTAAATTATTTTTTAACATTATTTTTTTTCATAAATAATTTATAGAATAGACTTAAGTTTTATATTAGTATTAAATAAAGACATCATTTGAAATTCCTATTGATGATAAAGTTGTCAAATGGGTTAACCTCAAACCATTTAACCTTGACCCATGTGGGTTAGGGTCATTATAGGGCAAAGAAAACCCTTAAGATCAAGTGGGTTAAGCCTTGGCTGAAAAATGTCTTAGTCGAAGCCCACTGAGAGATGCTTTAGTTGAAATTGAGGCAAAGAAGCCTTAACTGAGGTTGACTACAAATTTTTCTAGCCAAGGTTAGTCAAAAGATGTTCTAGTTAAGGTCAGTCAAAAGATGTCCTAATTGTGGTTTAGTCGAAAGATGACTAGGCTGAGGCCAAATCAAATGATGCCTTAGCCAATGCTTGTCAAAATATCCCTTGGCTGAGCCAAGTAAAATATAACCTTAACGAGGTCAATCAATAAATGCCCTAGTTGAGGTTAGCTAAAATAAACCTTAACAGAGACCAATAAAAAAATGTCCTAATTGAGACTAAAGCAAATATGCTAAATTCGAGGTTAGTCAAAATATGACCTAGCTAAGGCCTGACTAAAAATGCATATGCTAAGGGAAACTGAAAGATGTTTGGTTTTGTTCATTTACATATTCAATATTATAGGTCTTATTTCTAAGCATAAATCTAGGGATCAAAGTATTGTTGAAACCAACCTTTATACATAGGAAAATTTTGTTATTTTAAAAATAATTTGACCCTAGAAAATGTCTTTTACCTAACGCAAAGTGTTTAAGTCCACCTTGATTAGTCTACCAGAGCCTCTCCAACCCTTTAAAAGGACATAGAAATCATAAAACTCTATGGGAAAGGCTCAGGATATGTACCTAAATAGTTACATGTTTCATTAAAACCTCGCATCGTGAAAAACACAACCTTTATCTTTAGATTAACAAGTAATGGTTGAAAACCATCCAAGGACCTTCATCAATGACGTAACAAAAATCCTCCATGTTTTCAAATTAGATTAGAAAGTGTTCATTCTCTAAATCTAACATCTTCATTTTGCCTTCAGAAACCCACTATTTGAGGAGTTGATCGTGTAAGAGACAAAAACTTACTCTTTTTTTCAAGAGCTTCATTATTAGGGCATAACATCATGGCTAATATAAATTCTTAACCTCTTATGAAAAGCAAAAAACCCTAAGGCATAGGGGTAAACTTCTTGATCGCTAGTCATGTCATTCTTATCATTGAAAAGGTCTTCTAGTTAGGTTTCTTCATTGAGTAAATCATCCTCCATAGCAAATGTGTGGTTATTTTTGCATTAATACCACAAAAAATATCTTTACATGATATTGGTGCCTAAGGTGGTACTAACTTGACAGAGGTTGGGATATTGGTGGCACTCATGGGGAAGGGTTAACTTGTTTCATTTATATAAACATCTTGAATTGTATTTTTGTTGGCAATTGTGACTTTTGCTTTTTTTCTTACTTCGGTCAAGTAAGTATTTTCTTGGGATAATAAGGGGGAAAACTTAGTAGATGAATGAATGTGCATAATCTATACTTCTACATATTTAAAACCATGGGTCTCACTTTGATGTGGCTTGTATATGCATTACTGCATCATTTGTTGGAGAAACTTGTCACATAAAAGCATCAATAGTCAACACTCAACCTTAAACAACTTTTCATTTTTTTGTGTAACATCTTTAAGTCTCAACAATTGGTTGTTCTTCAATACTTGTTAATCGTGTGAGCATTTGCAACCTTCTCACTTTGGGAGTTGGTTAGCACATAGTCATTTAGACCTTATCAACACGTACCATTTATATATCTTACAAGGTATTTGAATTTCTATTGTAGTTTGCTTTTTTTATTTATTCATTAAAACTTGAGGTTTTTTTTAAGTTAATTATGGCTTTTATTCAAAGATTTTGGCTTCTTTATTTTGTTTTCAATGAAGATGTCAAGTTTTGAATTGTTTAACATTAAAAACTTTATTTTATGTTTCTTCAATGCCTTTTCCGTATGATTTTAAGTCAAAATTTTATGAGTGATCTTATTGAAAAAAAAATGATAAAATTTTGATATCTAACAAGCTTTAGCAAATTGGTAAGAATGTTATTTTTTCAGACAATGTTGCATTGTCTTTTGTTGACATTAGGGATATTAAGCATTTGAGATGAGTAGCTAAAGAGGATGACATTAATTAACTACAAAACTAATTTAAAAAATTTTAAAACTGTGATATTAAAGAATAACAAAAGTAACAAACAATAAAGAATATTAGTTTGTAACACTTATCTCTCTTTCCCTTTGTGTTTTTTTAGTTTTTCCCTTATGTGTTCTTGATCATTAGAACACAAATATAATTTTTCACCTTTATCCTCATTCCTTTTTCACTATAACTTGGCAAGTTAACTCGCTCCTTTTGTTGGCACAACTTTTATTTTCTCCTTTTTTTTTCTAGTTGAGTTTTGTATTGTCTTTTCTTCTTCTTTCTACAAAACTCTTTCTCTTTCTTCATTTTTCTATTTCGTTCTATTTTTTCAACTGTTATTGAATGTCTTATAATTTAGTTGGTGAAGTTAACGTACATACTTTTCAAGTTAATCAAACACTACTTGAAAAAAAAAAAATCTCAAATCTTGATTATTACTAGCGTGCAAAATTAGGAAAATTCTTGCATCGCGTAGGATCTATTAGAGGTTGTTCAATAAAGAAAGACATAGTTAAATGGTTGATATCAAAATTTATTAAGTTTTTGGTAATGTCATTGTTCTCAAATCATTAATCATGTAAAAAAAGTTAAACCCAAGCAAAATAAAATTTAGAGATAAGTGGATTAAATTTTTTATGTCAATTAAAAATTACTTGAATATACATTAACAATGTCCCAACTCATACACACATATATGGAATTGATTTAAAGTTTATTTAAATTTATTATTCTTAATTTTTGTGTTTTATAAACTAAATATAATAAAATAGTGACTGTTGATTTTTTTTACTAATGACGTTGAAAAAAAAGAATTTGAGTGAAAATCAATTGATAAAACAAGTATATATTTTTAACTAATGATAGTTTGGTGAAAATGGATTCGTTAACTTCAATTATGTTGTCTAGTAATTTAGCTTTAATTTAACTATATATATTCTTGTTAAGTAATTTAACTCAGTCAGTTTAATGAGTAACATTGATGATAATGTATAACATGTTAAGATTAATATTAGATCAATTTGTTATGTTTTTTTTAAAATTATTTTGTTATTAAAATAAACAACTTTTTTTATTTGTTTGTCCAAATTCTTTGTTTTTAAAATAAATGGTTCTTTTACTTTTTTTAGAAGAAAAAGTTATCTGTTTCTTAAAAAAATTATTATTTTAAAAATTATTTTTCTTAAATACTTATTTTAAATTTAAACAAACTGACCAATTATCTTTATATTTAATAAGAAAAATTAAGTTATAAAAGTTAGTGTTAAACAAATCCGTTTCGTTTTCTTTTACTAGCCATTCTTAATCAAGCCTGGACAATAAGTTTTTTTTTATTAATTTAAATTTCAAGAATAAATATAGAAAAATTTTGTAATACATGGGAAATGTTTTTGTATTGGTAAATAAGACGAAAACAATAAGACAAAATTTTAGTCTAAGATGTGGATATAGATAGTCGAAATTATGAATGGTTGTTATTTATTTATTTGTCGTCCAAAAACTCATTTTGACTCAATTTAAAAGCCCTGTCATTTTTTCTCTCAATTGGACGTTTTGTTGGAAGAGGAAGAAGTAAAATTCATGTCTAGTTGTTTAATTTTTAGGGGTTGATTATGTCTATTTGATTCGTAATTAAAATTAAGTTCACACTGCAATATACCTTATATTTTAATATAAAATCAGTCTATTAATGTTAATTTTTTTATTTGTAAGAATAAAAAATAAGTACAAGAGGATTTATAATAACTCTCACTCAACTAATTGACTTACTTCTTTGATGGTTGTTGACGTTAATTTTTTTTATCTATTAGAATAAGAAAAACATAAATTTTTAAGATAAATTTAGATATAATTTCTTAAATATTCTTAATATCTATTTTATTATCAAAATTATAGTTCACCTTAATAATTTATATTTACATCTAATGTAAACTATTGTTTTAGATTATGAAAGAGAAGCTCTAACTTTTAATAAAAAAAATAAAGTTTAAATAATATTTTAATTTTTGTATAATAATTTTTTTTAATTTTAATCATTTAAATATTTTTATTTTTGTTTTAGCATCTAATTTTAAAAAAATATTCTTAAATAAAGTCATAACAACGATATTGATAATACTTACTATATTATTAAATAATTTAATAGAATAATCACGTATAATTTTTGTTATTAAATTGTATTTTTAAATTCATAATATTGACTAATTTAACTGTTTTTAATAAATAAATATTTAAAAATATAATTTATTAAAAAAAATTACATGTGACAATTTTATTAAATTTTTTGAAGATGCGATAAGTTATTAGATTGTCAAAATCGTTGTTGTGTTATCAATCTATTACTTAAAAATAAAAACTAAAAAAATAAATCTTTAAAATATTAAAACAAAAAAAATTTTAAAAAATTAAAATAAAAAAATATTTTATAAAAACTAAAATATTATTTAAGAAAAAAAATAGTACTAAAAAC
>JAMLFT010011197.1:0-11270 GCA_026544285.1 Pachyrhizus erosus
AAATATATTTTAAATTTATTATGAATAATTTAAGTTATAATGTAAAATTATTTTTTAACTAATGACATTTAAAAATATATCGAAATTCAATCTAGTGATAAAAATAAAATATAATAGATTGAAAAAAAATAAATGGCTAAAAAATCAACTACACAAATAAAGATAAAATGGTAGTTTAAGATGATAGCAAAAATTGTAGTCGTGAAAAAATAATGGTGACAATGATACTTGTAATTGGCAATGACAAAATGATGATAATAATGATAATAACAACAATAGTTGATTAGTGATAATAATAATTACAATAATTATAGTGTTTAGTGGGGATGATTATAACAATGATGTTTGCAACAATAGTAACAACAACAACACGTACAACAATAAAGATGATCATGGTTGAATAACATTTATAATTGTTGAGAATCATATACCAAAACCAATTATAGTGAAAATACTTTCATCAAAGGATCCAATTGAATGAACATGATCCATGATTTCAAAGGTTTTATGTTTTGTATCACATGACCAATCATGAATGCTTTGGATTGTTGAAGGACCACAATAGTAGTGATGCTTATACAAAGTCCATGTAAGCATATCCACATGCATTCCATATTTGCATTTTGGAGTATGTATTTGAGTGATGTTAATGCAAAAACATTATAACCTATTTTTTCCCTCAAAACTTGAGTGCAAAATATGGCTAAGTCTGTCAATTGTCTTGTGTCTCAACACATTTAGTGATGATAATTATAATAACATCACTCTTATTTTGACATAATCTTCATGGACTCATAAGTTATGAGTTCAACCTACAAAAAATTACAATCTAACTTAATTTATCATTTGCACCTAGTGATCTATTATGTGTGTGTAATCATATAGGTTTGCATAACATTACCAATAATAATAATATCATTTAATATTACAAACAATAAGCAATATCTAGTAATACATAATATCATTTGATATTAAAAATAATAAGTAATATCTAGTAATACATAATATCATTTAATATTAAAAATAATAAGCAATATCTAGTAATACATAATTACTATTTAAGATATTAGAATATTTGTGTTTTGATGTAAATCTTTCATATCCAATATTTTTATGTAATTTTGTCCCTTCATTAAAATACATAATTAAACACAAGACATAAAATCATCTTTGTAGTTCAATTATGCATTCCTTTATAATTGAGTTGACTCATTAACAACAAATAAAGTTAATATCCCATTTTGTCTCATTTCAACATGGTCATGTATTTCATTGTCTTACTTTATCAGAAGGACTAAAGATATCACTCCTATTATGTATGAAAGAAAAATCTTACCTAAATTACTCACATTCATGTTTATGACTTGTTGTATGCCCAAACACCAACTTTATGATAACTTGTTATAGATAATGTTTAATGATACTAAGACATGAGTTTAATTGTGATGCACTAATAATGTAAATAATTTTACATTATCATTCAAGCACAAATCATAGTTGTATTAACTTTTTTCTCTTATAATAATCTTAACAACTTTAGGTCAAAAAATTACATAAACTATGGTGACTTTGAGAATCACTTATGACACTCACATAATGTTCAATGTAGTGTTCTCACAATGAGTCAATACAATACATTATTAGTATAATATATACTCATATGAATATTTGATATATCATATATGATATGTGAGATATGGTCATTAGTTCACAAACATACTAGTCTTGATGTGTTATTGTTGTCCTTGTTAGCAATAACAATTGACTAAATGTTTAAGAATAACATTCTCGTATACTTGTTAAATTAAAAGCAAGATATAAATATAATCAAGTTTGGTTAAATAAATTATTGGCATTTAAGACTTAAACTAATAATAACAATGATTTTGTAGTGAGAAAGGATGACATCATTAATAATATATAAGTATTTAAAAGATAAAATAAATTATTTATATTTATGTTTAGTTGCACATTTTATCACTCAATTTTCATCATTTCATGAATTTTACCACTCAAGTTTTTTTTTTGTTGCAAATTTATTACCCTAACTTTACACTTTTGCAAATTTTTTCGATGCTAATATGTCATTAAAATAAATTTAAAGAAAAAACAAAGTGATGTCATTTTATTATCAATATAATGATAAAATATACAAAAATTAAAAAATATGATGGTAAAAAGCATGAAAAAAAATTGGATGATAAAATGTGTAAAAATTAAAAAAATTAAGTAGTAAAGTTCATGACAAAAACTTGGGTAATAAAATTCACAAAATAATGATAATTGGATGGTAAAATATACAATTAGGTCTTATATTTATCATTAAAAATTAAATTAAATTTTTTATTATAGAAATTGATTTTTTCAAAATCATGTTAGAAACAAATTCAACTTTATTTTACTTAAGCATGTTTTGTTTTGAAATTTAATTTGAAAACTAAAATCTAAAAAACTTACAATTACCTTGATTGAGGTCTTAAATCAATATAGTTATAATTCTCATTAAACACTATACAAGTAATATGTGTCTTTAATTATATTTTCTTATAGTTACTGAAGGTGGAGGAAAGGGATCATTGTTGGTTTCAATTTGATAGATGACATTATTTTGCTATTTAATGGATACTTGGTTATGGATACAATCTCACCCTTTTTTTTTTTAGTTAATGGATACAATTTGGTTAGTCACTTATTTTGCTATTTATTGAACACTTGGTTATGGATACAATCCCACCTTTTTTTGGATGAATAAATACAATCCCACCTAGTGTTATCAAATTTGTTCAAAAGTAATGTTCTCATTTATTATTTCACAAGAATCTCTTATGATTTTTTTTTTCCATTTCTCTTTACCACATTACGTATGGTATCACACATTTGTATCTCTTTTCATTTTATCCCTTACCATATTTTATATAAAAAAATAGTGAAAATAAGATTATTCTTTATCCAAACCCATTCCAAATTGCAATATGAGATGCATATGATTATATGATTATGTCCCAATTCACTGGATAAAGCATGAAGACTCCAATGAATAAAGAAGAAGCAAGAGATTGGTTCCCATAGTCAAAATATGAATGCAAAATGGTTTCACCATAAAGGAAGAGGCAAAGATGTGTTAAATGTAAAATACCCTTTGTGTGCAATGAGGAACAATGAAGATTTAGACACACATAATAAAACAAATAGAAATAGTGAAAAACATAAATTTAACATAGTCTAACATCTTTTCCCTATGTTTATTTATTACCTTAAATAAGATTAAATTTTTTTGGAAAAAGTTGAGAAAACCTTATGTTATAATTTATAAGTTTACTATACAAACTAGAAAAATGAGATGGTATCTTCTATCTTCACGTATCATTTTATATGACAAAGGTTTATAACTCTATTCATAAATGAGACTTAAAACATTTTAATTGTCTTGTCTTTTTACTTACTCTTTGATCATGATAGAGAATTATTTAAGAATCAAGAAGCATTGTGTTACTTCTTAAATTGCATCTCTTGATTGCTCACTTACTTAAATTAATATTGAAAAATTGGATTGATTTTTCATCAAAATGAAATAAAAATAAAAGAGAAGAAAATATTTTATGATAAAAAGAAAAAAAAAAGATATGGTCTACAATTAGTGTTGAGAAGAGATATTTTGTAGGGAAATAAAACTATCAATAAATACCATATATGAGAAATGATACTTAGTCACAAGTACTATACACAAAATATATAATGTAATGTAATGTAACTTTTTTGGTTTCTAATTAGTGTTGAGAAGAGATACTTTGAAGGGAAATAAAACTATCAATAAATATCATATATGAGAAATGATACTTAGTCACAATTACTATACACAAAATATATAATATAATATAATATAATGTAACTTTTTTTATTTCTATAATATATACTTAGGGAACTTAAATAATTTTTTGGTTTCTATAAATAAAATTCTTTTTATTTTTATTTTTAAAATTTTTTTAGTCCTTTAAATATTTTTTTATCTCTATTATCAAATAATAACAATAAAGGGTGATGTAAAATGACATTGGTAACCCTTTCACTTATCATGGCACCAAAGTGTTCGACAAGATAATCACGTATAATTTTTTTTATAAATTATAATTTAAAATTCTTTATCAATTAGTCTAACGTTATTAGCTATTTAAAATATATGAGGATTTAAAAACACATTTTATCGAAAGAAACATTATATATGATTATCTTGTTAGACCCTTGACGTGATAAGTCAATGAGTAATCAATTTAGTTATTATGTCGTCACTTAATTTTGTTACTTGATATTATTAACTAAAACAGAAAAAAAACTTTAAACAACTAAAATAAAAACTTTATCTTTTAGGAATTAAAAATGTTATTTAAGCCAAATTATTATTACAAAACATATTATACTACTTTAGGGCCCATTTGAAATGGTTGCAAATTTTTTATTTTTAAATGTAATTTTTGAAACAAAACACATTTGACAAAAAATGAAGTTTAAATAATTTTTAATTTAATTTAAAATATTTTAATTTTATTTTCAAAATTAAAAAAATATTTATAAATTTGATTTTTAGTTTAAAAAAGTAGAATCTCCCTATATTTGACAATGACCCTTCCTATTATTACCATCAATATTGTTGTCATCATTAGTACCATCACCACTGGCATTACACCATTGTCACCACTAATATTACATCATTTTTTTCACCATCAACACTACCATTAGCACTATAGTTGTTACAACCATTATCATCATTAGTATCATTATCACTAGTATTGTTATTATTGTCATTATTATCACTGATACCACCACCACTGACACCATTATTACTATTATTATCACCACCAATATAATTAACATCACCACTGACACTATTACCACCACAATCGATACTATTAAAATATTATTTAAACCTAATTATTCTTACAAAACATATTATACTATTTTAGGATTCGATTAGGATGGTTGCAAGTTTTTTATTTTTAAATGTAATTTTTGGAAACAAAATATATTTGACAAAAATGAAATTGAAATGATTTTTAACTCAATTCAAAATATTTTTACATTCACTTTCAAACTAAGAAAAAATATTTGTAAATTTAATTTTTATTTTAAGAAAAGTACTATCTTCTTATATTTAACAATGACTCTTCTTACTGTTATTACTAACACTACTACCACTAACAACAACATTGACATTATATCATGGTCATTACTATTAGCACTGTTGTTGTCATCATCATTATCATCATTGATATCACTATCACTAACACTACTATTATTATTGTCGTCATTATAACTTACATCATTACTACTGACACCGATATTAACATTACAATCACTTTACTACTACCATTATCATTGACATTACGATCACTAATGTTATTATTATTATCACTGATATCATTAACACTAGTACTATTACCACTATTACTGCCATGGAGACATTAGTATCACTACAAAAATACACTCTTAAACTAATTTTAATAATATTAAGATTTTTTAAAATAAATTTATTTATAATTAAAAATTAAAGAAAAATTACAACTAAATTTTAAAAACTGATTTAAAAATTTTGAAAATTAAAACTTAAAATCAATTTTTATTTTAAAAATTTTAGAAACTCACAACTAAACTTCATCCCAAACTGCCGTTAAATAACATATCAATTAAGCATCCCCTTATATTACGTAAATTTATCTAATAACATACCGCCTAGTGCCTATCCGTATTAAATCGTACTAGATAGTCCCACCACTACAGATATTAGACAGCCAAGATGTCAAATAAATGCCTCACGTTTTAGCCTATGCAATCCAATGAATAACTAGAAATGTAATGTCGCGCTAAAATGTGAAATGCTGAACTAGAGTCCTTCCTTCTAAACTTCTACAACAATATTGAGAGCAGTAAGAATGAAAAGAAAATTATGGGAAGCCTTGTTGTGTCAATATGAGCTTTGTTGGGGAGTCTAGGGTACGCCTCAGGAGATGGCATGACACATTCATCGCCATTGAATGAAATTTTTCTAGGAAAGGTCCATCCTTCTTTGAAGGTGAACTCTCCTCGATCTTTGTGTAGTAACACCTCTGTTTGTACATTTCCATTGTCCCCATGTGCCAGCAACATGTCATTGTAGTATGGTAGCCCCCAAAACATGCCTATGTCATCTGAAACTTATACAGAATGAAAAGAAAAATTTAGTCATCCAACTCAATTTTATCACAGTTATGCTTTTCTTTTACAAGTTTCCTTCAAATTAAGTGTCTTTTATTTTGGTTCCTCAAAGGCTTCGTTTTGCTATAAATGTGATTCTTTAGTAGGAGTAAGTCTCAGTTATTCTTAATCAAATCAAAATCATACTTTCATAGGGACTGAAAGTCTTTTTTTTTTTTTTTCCTATCACGGATATTTCCAGTTCATTGAGCTAGAAAGTAATCCTGTTTGCAGTAGCCTATGGTAACATGAGCACAGCTAGGTCCATTATATTACGTTCAAAGAAAGATAACATTAATGCAGTAACTTACTGAAATTTCCATATATAGGCAGGGGTTGGTAGTTGAAACTGAAAACTTGGGTTACATTTCGCAAGTTAGGGTGTAACACCACCAAATTCCACTGGGAATAGTTTTTGACAAAGTTCAGGTTTGTGATTGTGATCTTGACCCGCCAATGCTCTTTATAACTTTGTTTCACATGCCAGTGAACACGAATGGGGCACATGTGATGTGAACACCTGATCACTGGTGGTGGTGGTGATTCTCCGTGATTTGTCTGGTTTAGTTGCAACACTGAAATCTTATCAGAGCTGAAAATTTTCAAGTAACAAGGAAAGTTGAATAAGATCCCTTGTCCATTAGAAGCCAAGTGGTATCACTTCATATAGCAAGTAAAACAGAGTTTGAAACATAATTTGAATACAATAATAATATTGAAATCATACAAATAGATAATATCTAAGTTTTTCGTAGTTGAACGCGATATTGAAGTTCCTATCTCTCCTTGGAAACTAACTCTTCTTTCTCGGATTATTGGTTGATGCTGAAACGAATTTAATCTAGACTAGATAAATACAAAGATATACAAAGAGACAAGCAGCTTCCAAGCACAAAACAAAAAATTAACCCAAGGTGGTAAGACTTACTTCACACAATCAGCTCCTGGTAGACCTTGGCAATTACAGCTGCATGTGGGGCAAGGAACAATGGTGCTATTATAGAATGCAGACAAGGAGACACAGCATTTTGGGGCAGGCGATGCTAGAAACTGGGAGTAAATACAAGTCACATTCCACGTTTCTGCAATTAATCCGCAAACAATGTGACAATAAATCACCAGGCTACTGAAATATACATGAACAAGTAGAGCATAATAGCACACCATATCAGAGAGAAGATAATATTGCACACATAATTTCAACAGAACAACAAATAACAACTCCAAAGGAAACATTATCAGTTGACATACAGCTAAGCACAAAAGACTTACTTGCCGATGCCATGGTAACAGTCTTATACTGAGGTATGGACTAATCTTAGTCATGTTCTCAGAGACATGAGTAGAGATATTAATGATCCTTAGCCCACTTTTTAGCCATAAAACTTGCATTATTTAGGATACGCGTGTTATGTTGCATACTCTTAAACTACAACCAGAAAAAAATGCAGTGATTATGTTTTGTGGCAAGCAGCATTGATGATGTACTTGTATAATTAACACAACAGAAAAAAAGTGAAAGTCCTGCTAAGAAGTAAGAATCACCTATAAAGAATGTTTGATTAGAGCATCCATGATCCACAATCCACATGAAGACTAAGCAAAAGCAAGAGCATTACTCACCCAAAACTTGTTGCCATCGGTGTCCATCTTTGGTAAACTTGGTTGGGGGGACTTGGAATGGTGTCCCACAACTGTAGCCAGGAATTCCAAGCGTGAAATTTTCCGGCATGGTAAAATCGGAACCTGATGCTTTCATATAATTCATCTGGAAGGTAGCACCTCGTTTGGTATCATCTTGTGTCATGGATGTCAGAACCCCACCTTTACAGCAATTTGCAGACTGCATATTGTAGGGGATTCCAGGCAAAAGATCAATAATAACTGGCTCCTTCTCACAACAATGAGGTTTCTGTTGTCCTCTGAATCTTGTGCAATTCCCTTGCTCCGTTGCCTCTGCTCCCAACATTGCCCAAATCACTTCATCACCTTTCCATGCCCAACCCAATCTCCAACCAGGCTCCTCCACGTGCCGAAATACTTGGAAGTTGTATATGGATACCCTCACCTACGAAACAAAGATCAATATACTCAAAACTTATCATTTTAGATAGAAAATAGCACAAGCTGTCTGTCTAGTTGGTCCATAAACGTGACCACCGACCCACAGCAATGAGACAAGTCCTCACAGAGTGTGAATTACTAGAATGTCCTCCTATTTTGTCAAAGAAACGTAATACGCTTTGGTTACGTGGCATGAAGTGATTGTGTTGAGCTCAGCAGCAGCTGAACATAACCGTAACAGACAAAGGCAAACAACAGCCACACATCACATCTCATGGTTTCCTTAGAATATCGAAAATCCACAGACATTCTGAAAACTTTCTATTTATTTTATTATTTCATCTTACTATTAATTGTAATGAAATAAACTATATTTAAATTTTTTTTTTTAAAAAAAAAGGATTTTTCTTGCTGAAGAAAGTATGTAAAAGTGAATCGACACAACGACAATAGCTTCCCAGTCCAGTTTGGGTTGCGCTGACTCAGTCACTTTCATACCTTGAAAGACGGCGATGGTGACACCAGAAAAACGATAACTCAGAACAGAAGTAAAAATAAAAAATCATAAATAATTATTAAGCAATCAAAATTAGAAATGCTTACATCGGCTGTATCCCCGTTGTCGGACAAAAAATCCCATGTGATGGTGATGTTGCCAAAAGGATCCAACGAATCGTATCCATCTGCATTCCCAGTCCGATTCTACCCATAAATTAACATATTAAAAAGAAATAAAAAGGAGGATAAAAAACAAGAATCTTTTGTTATTTATATATAAAAAATATCACTAATAATTAATGATCATGAAAATAGTAAATTACAAAGAAAATTAAAGGGAAACTTTGAGGTGCTTACGGGAGAGTGGAGATATGGAGACGATGACGGAGAAGAATAAAAAAATAAAAACGTTACCCATGAATGACGAAAAATTGGTTCATGTATAAAACAGGAGATGTTTAATCCTCCTTCTTCAGAAACAAAATTGAAAATTGATTTGGGTTTGGTGGGATGATCTTGGAATTTGGACTAGAGAAACTGAAAAAAAATGGGTTTTGTGTTAATTCAATACCAAATCATGAAATATAGATGTACACATCACAGCAACATTTGTAGTAATGGTAATGGTAACGCATCCTCCTTTTCTCTCTCTACCTCAGTCTGAACCGAAAACATAATAAAAATATATAAAAACGAAATATGGCTGCATTTAATTTAATGGATATATCTTTATTGGGATACTTCATGTGTCAGTGAAACTATATAGGGTATAAATAAAATATTGATTTTTTTCATTGATCATCAATACACACGACATTTCCTATCATGAATTTACAAAGGAATACTGAACACACAAGTGGAACCATTGTTATAAAAACAAAATACTACATCCTTCTTAGAGAAAATAAATATATCTTATAAAAATATGAATAAATTAATCAGAATAAAATTAATTTTATAAAGTTTTTATTTGATCTCATTTATTTCTTAACTTTTTTTAGTTTGTATAAAAAAAAAATTAAATAACATTTATTTTAAAATAAAAAAGAATAACATTTAAAGAATAGATAAGATAATACTCTAATATTCTAAATATATTTAATATAATCTTTTAGTCATTTAAATTCTAAGACAATATAGACCTCCTTAAGTCCTTCTTATCATTGTTACTCCCTTCACTTGGACCTTACCAACAAGGTCGTTAGAAGATGCAGCAAAACGCAGTGGTCCTTCACTATCATGTCATGGACATAATTGATAATGGAAGCTAAATGGATATTGGAAATTCAATGATATTAATTATGAAAATTATGTAAAATAAATTAAGAGATGCATTAATGATAAAATATAGTGTAAAATAATTTTATAAAAAATCAAATAAATTATCAACTGTATATATAATTATATTTAATTTAATATTTTAAATTTTAAAAATTAATTATTATGATTGGTAAAAAAAAAATTCATCATATAATGATATGAAATTGTGTAAATAATTTATCAATTTCTCATATCAATGTCAAAATATAGTATAAGTAATTTAATAAAAAAAGAAAAATTAATCATAAAATTTATATATATTTATGCTTTTTTTTTATACCTACAGTAAATTAATTACTTCCATTTAAAATTAAAAATGACTATAAAAAATCAAGTCTTGATATCAATTTATTTTATGTCAAATAAGATAATTATAAATTTAAATTTTTAAAAATATTTAAATGTTGTTAAAATTTAATGTAACATAACTTATGTATATAAAATATAATTTTATAACATAAAATGTTAATATATTTTTAAGAAAAATAATTTAAATTAATTAAGAACTTATTTTAATGTTAATATTGAGTCCCTTTATATTAGAATGTATTTTAAATTTCAACGTGAGTATTTTCATGCACATATTGAATTTAAGAATTTTGTCAATTTTCTTAATAAAACATAATTTAAAATTTACTTAATAATAAAAAATTAAAATAGATTTATATTGTTGTATCATTTTATTTGTTTATAAAAAATATATTTATTTTATTATTATTTTTAAGAAAATTTAAATAATAAAAAATATTATTCTCCTATAAATAATTTATCCAGTACATCGCACAATAACATAAATGTACTATTATTTGTGAATAAACCTCTATATAAATATATTGTTGGTGTCAAATATATCTTAAATAATTTTATCATTTTTAATTAAATTATTTTTAAAATATATTTTATTTAATTAAATTTTATTTTCAATTACTACATTTTATTTTTTATATAAATTACCAAATTTTAATGAATGGTAGTTTTTAAAAAGTATAATTTTTAAATAAGATAAACATTACCATCTTGTTCCTTTTCCAAATTCATTTAATTAAAGATTTTATACAAGAATTAAGAAAAGTAATAATTTTTGTTGTTTCTCATAAATAATTATGAAATTTTTTATTTTATCTTTTTTTATTTATACTATATAATAAATACATATTAGTTGT
>JAMLFT010011198.1:0-11270 GCA_026544285.1 Pachyrhizus erosus
AGTTAAGTGTGTTTGTTATGTTCTGAACAATTTTTAATATTTAAATAAAATGCGTGTTAAAATTTTAGTCGTTACACCCTAGAAGTTTATTCCTAGGAACATTAACTATCACCAATGAATTCCTAGAATAATTCAAGAAAGAATAATGTGAAGATTCCACCCTATGAGAACTTCCTGATCTAAATGATGCATATAAGAAAGATAGAGATGGAATTATCAAGATCATTGGTAGAATCTACATTTCAACAAATTCAGAACTAAGGAGATTAATACTAGAAGAAACCCATAAAAGCCAACTCAATTTCCACCCAAGTGTCACCAAAATGTACCAAGACCTAAAGAAAACCTTCTAGTGGCAAGGACTAAAAAGAGATGTAGTAAAATTTGTGACTACATGCCTTACTTGTCAAAAGGCTAAAGTAGAGCATCAAAATCCATTAGGCCACCTTCAACCCTTGCAAATCCCATAATGGAAATAGGATAACATATCAATGGATTTTGTTACAAGACTACCTCAAACTACCAATGGACATGATATAATATGGGTGATTGTAGATAGACTAACCAAATCTACCCATTTCCTACCCATCAATATTTGTTACTCATTAAAAAAACTGACCCATATTTATTTAAGAGAAATAGTGCAATTACATGGAGTTCCTTCAAGTATTATCTCTAATTAGGACCCACGTTTCACCTCATAATTTTGGAATAGTCTCCAGAACACATTAGGAACTAAACTAAAACTCAATTCAACTTATCATCCTCAAACAGATGGTCAGACAAAAAGAACTATCCAAAGCTTGGAGGATTTGTTAAGAGCTTGGATTTTAGAACAATCAAGAGGATGGCATGAAGCCTTACCATTGGTAGAATTCACTTATAATAATAGTTACCATACAAGTATATGGATGGCTCCATATGAAGTACTCAATGGAAGAAAATGTAGAACACCCTTGTGCTAATTTGAAATAGGAGATTAACTTCTATTAGGTCCAGAAATTTTACAACAAACCACTGAAAAAGTAAAAGTAATTCAAGAAAAGCTCAAAGCGACACAGGATCACCAGAAAAGTTATTATCATCAAAGAAGAAAATCCCTAGAATTTATAGAAGGAGAACATGTCTTTTTAAGAGTAACACCCACTAAAGGCATAGGTAGAGCTTTGATGTCTAGGAAACTCACTCCTAAGTTCATTAGCCTATATTACATTCTTAAAAGAATTGGCCTAGTAGCATACCAAATTGCCTTACCACGACATTTGGCCAATTTATATAATTTCTTTCATGTATCTCAACTTAGAAAATATATTCCCGACCCATCACACGTATTATAGTCTGATCATGTGTCAATAAGAGAAAATGTTACCTTTGAAGCCACACCAATAAGAATAGAAGATCGAAGAGTCAAGCAACTAAGAGGAAAGGATATCTATTTGATCAAAGTTTAGTAGAACTCTAAAGATACAGAGTAAGTAGCATGGGAATTCGAAGACGAAATGAGAGAATTATATCCTCAACTATTTTAAACAAAGGTACAAACTTCGAGGACAAAAATTTCTTTTAGAAGAGTACAATTGTAACATCCTACTTTTTACTTTAATGTATAAATATTACTTTATTCCTAGACTAGGAATAAGCTTATTTTGGTATAAATTTAAATTTACAAAATATTATATTAGTCAAATCAAGATTTTTTTAAAATAATTCTAAATAGAAATAAGTACTAGGAAAAATTAAAAACAAAAATTAAAATAATTATTAGAGAAAAATAATTAGAAAGATTCCTAGTAATAATTCAAAATTTCAAAACATATTTTACTTAAGAAAGGTAAATTGCAAAAATAACAAAATAGGAATTTAAAATGAAGAAAATTGAATTTATAATTAATTAGTAATAATAAAAATAAATTAAATAAAAATTATAAAATTTATTTTGATACAAAATATACAGAAATCGGTAGAGGAAATTAAGGGAACAATTTTAGGAATATTTAGAAAAATTCTGGAAGCAAAAATAATAAAGTTAATTTTAAAAATAGAAAAATATAATAAAAGAAAAAGAAAAGAAATGGAAGAAAGAAAAGTGAAATTGAAAAGTGGGGAAGGGAAGGCTCAAACCATGGAGCGTGAGGGAGAAGCATGCTTAGTTACCAACTAAGCTACCCCACGTGGGTAGCATATCACGCTTCATTTAATAAATAAGGGATAAGTAAATAAATGAGGTACGAAGTAAAAAACAGAGACAAACAAAAGGGGGCTGGCTAGATTCTATAATTCCTCTTTTTAATATTTATTTTATTAATAAGAAAAGTCAAAAAGAGTTATTGTGCAAATAAAATTTAGAACTTAAATTGTTGGGGGAATTACAATTTGACAAAAACTTAACTCATCATATTACTTTCATTCAAAATTCTCACTATTTTATATATATAAGATAGAAAAGTTATACATCTCATGGTTATAATAATACAAAACTCTAGAATAAAACTTTTAACTATTTTTCTCAATAACTTATTTTAGTCTAATCTAAAGCTTCGGAGGGATCTTCCTCATCTATTGACTCTTCTCATTGGTTCATATAACCAGCCTGTACTGACCCCATTGATGACTATGGTGACTGAGGGGTTTGTGGTTGTCTCCGATTAGCTGGCACATTAAGGAATCTAGGTGGTGGTGCCTGAGAGAGACTTACTAGCAAGTCTATATGGTGAAACTGCTAGGGGACTACAATGGTGGTGGGTTTGAAGGCGATTCGGACATATCCTATAAAAGTATCATTGCCTTGGACTCTATCATAAGTCCATCTTCCTTCTAGGAGCAAAATCGTCAAATGAAAAAGTGGTTGGAATTCATCAGCCATGTTGGTTCTAAAAACAGAGGGGTGTAGGAGTGAGTCATCAATCCTTGTACACATAATACAAATAGTGGGTAGTCTATCTTACGTAGTCTCTCATCTAACCGTTCATTCCTAATTAGGGTTTCTAATCGCCTTAGGGCCCTTTGTAGCCTCCTATACTATTAACTCCGGGAGGGCTTACATAAGCATATCATTAACGATCCAATTTGCAATCTTTGGTTGATGATTGGGTGTACATATCCTACTTGGTACTAGATCCTGGATACTCTCAACTAAATCTTGGTAATGCTCCACTTTGTCAGGGATGCCAAGCTAGTTTTATGACACCCTCTTCACTTTGAGCAGTTCATAACTTGGCACCTTATCTACCCCCAAGTTCTGATCAAAGCCTACGTACATTCCTTAGGTACTTTATGTGGTCAACCATTGCATTCCTCATCTTAAATTCTCACTCATTAGGTTTTTAGTTCAATCTACCTTCCTTATCTCATTTTTCATCTCTACTATTCCTTATTATATTGGTACTAATGATAATTTCAGGTATCCATCAATATTATCCATGTTTAAATCACTCCCAGGTTTTCTCATCATTGTTTGAGCATATCTCAGTTCGTCATCTATCTTAGGATTTTTCAAAAATTATTATCACTGATGAACAATTAACAAGTTTATTTGCCTTCCACTGATAGTGTAGATATGAAGTCACATTTATATCATCAACACAATACATTCTAATACATAATCAATGATCACAGTAATTAATTATACATTTTATATTCAATAATAGGGCAGGCGTAAAATGGTCATTTTATAAAAATATGACTTTTAGGAATTCTTATCCTCATTTTCAACTTCAAAATATCTTATATAGTTGTCCTAGTATTATAAATTGTCTTTCCTGAGTCAGGAGGTTTTAACATCGGTAAGATTAATTTTTCTAATATAGCGGTATTTTGCTCATTTTTATAAAATATGATTTCTAGGAATTATCCTTTGCAATTCTACTCCAAAGGTATCATATACAAGTTCCTAGTACTTTACAAATATTATTCTGAATTTGAAAAAACTAAATTGAATAATTTTTTTTTCTAAAGTAATGGCATTCTGGTCATTTTATAAATATTTTCCCTTTTAAATATTTTCCTTGTATTTATAACCCACAACTTTTGGAAAAGATCCCATTAGTACTAAAATAAATTTAGATCCCATTTTCTAAAGTTCGAATGACCTAAAACTGACAAAATTTTCATTTTTCTACCCTAGGGGTATTTTGGTCATTTTAAAACATATAATTTTTTTTTAAGGATTTTTGAATTTATAAAGTGTTAAAAATGTCCTAGGTTTATTCTTGAGTAGATCCTGATAATTTATTCCCAACTTGTTGATCAAACATATTTAAAATTTCAAATTTTCTCACTTAGGGGTATTTTTGGAATTTTTAAACATATTTTTTTTTAATCAAATGTTTTTGAGAAAATTACTTTCATACTTAAACATAGAGGTAAAATTATTTCCTAGTCTATTTTTAAAGTTTGAATGATTTAAAATAGGCAGAGAAATTAAAAGAAAACATAAAAGGTTATTTTGGAAATTTTTAACAGAAGGGCAAAATGGTAAATTTTCACTTTGTCTTCAACCTTTGGATTTTGGTTTGAACCAGAGAATTCAAATTTCAAAACTTCGGTTTCTCTTGTGTTTTTGGCAATTTATTCACCTAGAATCCTTATATATCCTATTCTTATTCAATTTCATCCTTTAACAACTTGAATTGAGCTCTATTATGACCAAACGTATTCGAACTTAACAGATTTTTAATTGAATAAACTCTAATTCAATTAAGGAGAATTAGTATGAATTGGAACATGAAACTAAGTAGAATCCAAATTAAGATAGTATAGAACGATTTTACAATTTGAATTTTAAGAAAAGACAACTCCTCCTACCTCAATTGAGGTTTTCTCAATTCGTCAATGGCGAAGCTTTATAACCTTTGCAAATTCGCAATTCTTTGCGTTATTCTCAAATTTCTTTAATAGAAACATCTGCCTGGTGATTTTAAAATTCAAAGAATATTAGTCATAGTATCTTATATTGTTATGGCTAAGTCCACCCACTCTATAAGATTAAAGAATTAACACATTTTCTCAAGAAAATGACACTTTCTTTGAAAATGACCAAAATGTCCCTAGTTAGTAAATTTAGGAGAATTTAAGAAAATGAATAAATCTTTTGGAAAAAGAGAATGTAATAATTGTCTTATAATGAGAAGGCAAATTTCTTTCATAAGAATAAAGTGACTAAACTATTTCCCTTTTATAAACTACTAAAATACCTCTTTCAGTAAAACTTAAAGAATATGAAATTCTAAAATAAAATTTGATTGCCCATAATAATAATATTCTCCTGTTGAATATATTTATCTTTCCCATGAAGGGAAATTCATATCTGAAACCCTAGTATAATAAGTGACGTTAATTAAGGAAATTGATAAGTGTCCTTAACTTAAAAGATTCCTTGTAAGATAGAATTGACCAAAAAGAGCCAGTAATGGTGGATGAATGGGTCAAGTGATATTGAATGATTATTATGAAGCATGAATTTTCCATTTATGGATATTTTATGGATCTCGTACCATGAGACTTGATCGAAGGAAGCAAAGATGAAAAAATTAAAGACATAATAGGAGTGAGATCAAGGAATGGAGAAATGCAATCGATTGACTACAAAAGGTACCAAAGGAATGTGTGCAGGCTGTGGAATTCCTTTAGGGTGTATAGGCACCAAGTTTGTGGACTGTCTAAGTTAAAGAAGTTAAACAAAGCTGGCTTGGTAACCCCAACAAAGCAAAACAATACCAAGGTTAGTAGATAGTATTTAAGTCTAGTACCAACTTGAGATATGTACTCCTAACTTTTATCCAATTAATTGCAAATTGTGGATATAATCTAGCATTTCACATAAGTCCTCAAGTGTCAGTAGTGGGAGGCAGCGAGGGATCCCAAAACGATAGTAATAATCAATAGGACCCGATACGGTGAGTTGAGAGTGTATGAATGCTAGTACGTTAGTAATACATGTTTATTGAAGGATTGGAGACTCAGTCCGACAAATTAACATTGTCAAGAAAAGATATCTGACGAGTATCATCCTCTATTCCATGTGTCCATTACCCGCTCTATGGCCGATGGACCAGAGACCCATTATACTTGTTAGACATATATACAGGCTATGTACGTTTCACTTTCTTCCTGCAAAACCTTTCATTACTACAACCCTAGGTCAAATAGACCTTCCAATAATGCTAACCAAGGTAATACCCCCCCAAATTCTCATAATCACCTCCCCAACTACCCTCACATCCCAAGAGAAAGCGGCCAAGTCAACCACACTAAACCCACCCCTTTATTCACACCAACACTAGATCTGCCAGACCTAATCCAACGATAGAATCTTCTAAAGAGGAAGACCTATATGAGAAAATGGGAGGTGAATCTTAATTTGTTCTTTCTTTGTAACAATAGTATAGTTTCTTGTATAAGAGTGCATATTAATAAATAAAAGTTACTTTCAGTAAAATGTATGGTTTATAATGGTAAGAATTCAGGACATTATAGTTTTATACATCTTCAATGGTTGATCTCAAAGTTTTAAATAAAAATGAATTGTAAAAATACATCAATATATTAAAAATATTATTTTAATATATTTGTATTAAAAATTTTCTTGAAATTTCAAGTAAAATTTTAATTAAAACTTTGAGATAATGTTATTATTCTTTTCTACATCTAAATTTTGAGTTTTACCACAAAATTGACTATTTACATAGATGTCCAATTTTAAAAATTATACATGAACTGAAATTTCTAACAATGTAGTGTGAAAAAAGAAAAGATAAAGATAATGATAATTCACATTTACTACATAATTTGTTTTGATAAAATTACATTTAATTAATATAAAAGGTAACAACATTTTGTAGATAATTTTTTGTATTCTCCATTTTATTTAGATATACAATTTTCTTCTTGGAAGCTCTCCATAAGATCTAACATATGATTCTTGATAATTTAGAAAGTAAAGTCAGTGTTCACTTTTCCATTTTAATTTTGATTGTTTACATATTGGATTATGATGTGTTTTGTGCAATTGTATCACATCATGCTTTTCTTCAACAAAAGCTTTTGATATGTCTTTTTTTCTCAAAGAGGATTATTTTTTTCCCCTTTTCACCTTTACTTTCTAATATAAGAAGAGTTAGATATCAAATTGAAACTTTTTTTAGTCAATAAAATACTTCTATTATCTATACACATGATCTTTTGCATATTAGATATAATTACATTTAATTAATATAAAAGGTAACAACATTTTCTAGATAATTTTTTGTGTTGTGCCTTCTATTTAGACAAACAATTTCCTCTTGGAAGCTCTCCATAAAATGCGATACGTTATTATTGAGAATTTTGAAGGTAAGGTCATTGTTCACTTCTCCATTTGCATTTTGTTTGTTTTCATATATGGTCATGATGCATTATTTTGTAAGTTTTGTGCAATTGTATCACAACATGCATTTCTTCAACAAAAGTGTTTTGTCTGTTTTTGTTCTTAAAGAGGATTATTTTTTTTCCCCTTTAAACATTTACTTTCTAATATCAAAAGAGTTACATATCAAATTGATACTTGTTTTAGTCAATAGAATACTACTATTATCTACGTAGATGATCTGTTGGATAAGATATTCTGTAACTTATTTAAATTATATATGAGTGTTTCACAATAATAATATTGTATTGTTCTATAATTATTCTCCATTCACTTGTGCCTTTTATTATATTTATTTATATTTACTTGTGTATCAAAGACAAATGAAAGCTTCAAACTCAAAAAATGAAATTTATAAATGGTCAACGCTTTTGAGTCTTTCAAGTATTGTTTTAAATAAAATTGATAGTTTTAATTGTATTTATCCTCAATGGTTGATCTCAAATATTTAAATAAAAAAGAATTATAAAACTAAATAAATATATTAAAGACATTATTTTAACATGTTTAAATTGAAAATTTTCTCAAAATTTGCAAGTATAACTTTAATTAAAACTTTGAGATAGTGTTATTATTCTTTGCTACAATTGAATTTTGACTTTAATCACAAATTTGACTGTTTAGATAGATGCTATGTTTTAAAAATTGTACATGAAATCACATTTCTAACTATATAGTGTGAAAAAAAAAATATAAAGATAATGATAATTCACATTTACTGTATAATTTGTTTAGATATAATCACATTTAATTAATATAAAAGGTAACAACATTTTGCAGATAATTTTTTGTGTTTTCCCTTTTATTAAGATAGACAATTTTCTTCTTGGAAGCTCTCCATAAGATGCCACATATGATTATTGATAATTTAGAAGGTAAAGTCATTGTTGACTTTTTCATTTTAATTTTGTTTGTGTTCATATAGGATCATGATGCATGATTTGGTATGTTTTATGAAGTTGTGTCACATCCTATTTTTCTTCAACAAAAGTATTTTATATGTCTTTGTTCTCAAAGAGTATTACATTTTTTCCTTTTACTCCTTTGCTTTCTAATATCCAAAGAATTAGATATTAAATTGATATTTTTTTTAGTTAATAAACCACTTCTATTATCAACATAGATGATTTGTTGAATAAGATATTCTATAAATTATTTAAATTTTACGTTAGTATTTAACAATGATAATATTGTATTGTTCTAGAATTATTCTCTATTCACCTGTGTTTGTTTATTATATTTATATATATTTACTTGTTGTGTATCAAAGATTAGTGAAAACTTCAAACTCTAAAAAAGAAATTTTTAAATGGTCAATGCTTTTGAATCTTTAAAGTATTATTTTAATTAAAATTGATAGTTTTCATTATATTATTCCTCTTCAATGATTGATCTTGAAGATTTAAATAAAATATAATTGTAAAACTAAATCCATATATTAAAAACATTATTTTAATACATTTATATTAAAAAATTTCTCAAAATTTCCAAGTATAATTTTAATTAAAACTTTGAGACAGTGTTATTATTCTTTGTTACATCTGAATTTTGAGTTTGAAAGAAAATTTGACTTTTTAGATAGATGTTTTGTTTTAAAAATTGTCATGAACTCACATTTCTAACTATGTAGTGTGAAAAAAGAAAATATAAAGATAATGATAATTCACATTTACTGCATAATTCGTTTAGATATAATCACATTTAATTAATGTAAAAGGTAACAACATTTTGTAGATAATTTTTTATGTTTTCCCTTTTATTAAGACAAACAATTTTCTTCTTGGAAGCTCTCAGGATGCTACATGAGATTGTTGATAACTTAGACGATAAAGTCATTATTCACTTTTCCATTTTAATTTTGTTTGTTTTCATATAGGATCAGGATGCATAATTTGGTGTGTTTTATGCAATTGTATCACATCATGCTTTTCTTCAACAAAAGTATTTTATATGTCTTTGTTCTCAAAGAGGATTAATTTTTTCTCCTTTACAACTTTACTTTCTAATATCACAAGAGTTAGATATCAAATTGATACTTCTTTTAGTTAATTAAATAATTCTTTTATCTACATAGATGATCTTTTAGACAATATATTTTATAACTTATTTAAATTATATATAAGTGATTAACAATGATAATATTGTATTGTTATATTATTATCCTCTATTCACTTGTGTTTTTTGTTATGTTTATATATATTTACTTGTTGTGGGTCAAAGGTTCATGAGAACTTCAAACTTAATAAATGAAGTTTTTAAATGGTCAATGCTTTTGAATCTTTCTAAGTTTTTTTTTAATGAAAATTGATAGTTTTAGTTGTACATATACATCTTCAATGGTTGATCTCGAAGTTATAAATATAAAATAATTGTAAAACTAAATGAATTTATTAAAAACATTACTTTAATATATTTATATTGAAAACTTTCTCAAAATTTTCAAGAATAATTTTAATTAAAACTTTGAGACAATGTTATTATTCCTTGCTAAATTTTGAGTTTGACCACAAAATTGACTTTTAAGATAGATGTCCAATTTTAAAAATTGTACATGAATTGTCATTTTAAACTATGTAGTGTGGAAAAAGAAAATATAAAAATAGTGATGATTAGCAATTATTGCATAATTTGTATAAATATATTCACATTTAATTAATGTAAAAGGTAACAACATTTTGTAGTTAATTTTTGTTGTTGTCCCTATTATTTAGACAGATAATTTTCTTCTTGAAAGCTCTCCATAAGTGACACATGTGATTAGTTCTAATTTAGAAGGTAAAGTCCATATTGTTCAATTTTTCATTTTTATTTTGTGTCTTTTCATATTGGATTAGGATGGATGATTTGGTGTGTTTTGTTCAATTCTACACATTATGCTTTTCTTCAACTAAAGTTTTTAATATGTCTTTGTTCTCAAAGAGGATTATTGTTCAGATTGATACTTTTTTAGTCGATAAAAGGCTTCTATTATCTACATATTGGATAAAATATTCTATAACTTGTTTAAATTATATATTAGTGATTAACACTAATAATATTGTTTTAAGGAAAACTTTAAACTCAACAAAAGATATTTTTAAATTGTTAATGCTTTTGAATCTTTCAAGTATTATTTTAATTAAAATTTATAGTTTTTATTGTATTTATACATCTTCAACGGTTGATCTCTAAATTTTATATAAAAAAGAATTGTAAAACTAAATAAATATGTTAAAAACAATATTTTAATATATTTATATTGAAAACTTTCTTGAAATTTTCAAGTATAAATTTAATTAAAATTTCTTTGCTACATCTGAATTTTGAGTTTGACCACAAAATGGACTTTTTAGATAGATGTCCAATTATAAAAATTGTGCATGAAACGACATTTCTAACTATGTAGTGTGTAAACATAAAATATAAAAATAATGATAATTCACATTTATTGCATAAGTTTGTTTAGATATAATCACATTTAATTAATATAAAAGGTAACAACGTTTTGTAGATAATTTGTTGTGTTGTCCCTTTTACTTAGATAGGAAATTTTATTCTTGGAAGCTCTTCATAAGATGGCACAAGTGATTATTGATAATTTAGAAGGTAAAGTCATTGTTCTTTTTTTTTTATTTTAATTTTGTTTTTTTTTTCATATTAGATCATGATCAATGATGTAACATCCCAAAATTATTATTTATAATATTAATCTCAAAGTTTACTTTTTTATCATAATATGTGTGTGAATATTTAAAGGAATAGACTAATACATAAGAAATAGAAAATAAAAGGGAGATTAAAATTTTTGAAAAATTATAAGATTTGAAAATTTATAGAAATGATAAATGGAAAGATGATGATCTATGAAAAAATAAAAAGAAAGAATAAA
>JAMLFT010011199.1:0-11270 GCA_026544285.1 Pachyrhizus erosus
AAATTTGAAAAAATATAATTTTTACAATATATATATATATATTAAAATTATACAAATAAAAAAAATCTCACAACCGGAAAAAAAAAATAAAAAAAATATATAGCGCTAATATTTTTATAACTTATGTTTCATTTATATTAAGTAAAAAAATATACATGAATAATTAATAACATTAAAAATATGAATGTGATTATGATAGTGATAATAATAATGACACTGATGATAACGATAGTAATAGGCAATGGTGACAATGATAATGTGAGAGATGGTGTTGTTAATGGAAGCAATAGTGACAATGGTAACAAGAGTAGTGGGAATGATGGTAAAAACAATTATAACAATGAAAGATGATGATGTTAATAAAAATAACGGTGACAATGAAAAGATTCATCGTCAAAGATAGTAAGTTTATATTTTTTAAATTAAAAATTAAATTTACAAAATATTTTTTTTGTTTTAAAAATAAATGTAAAATGATTTTAAAATTAAGGTAAAAATTATTTCAATTTTATTTTTTTATCAAATTTAACTTATTTTAAAAATTACATTTAAAAATCAAAAATAAAAAATTGGTAACCACCCCCAAACAAATCCTAAATAAATTATTTTGACAAAATTCATTCCATACCCGTCTTTCGTTTGTCAACATTACTTTAATTTCCTTTTACAAACAGCCTTAAGTTTATGATAGAATTAAATGTTAAATAAGAAATAATAAAATGTTTTTTCTTTTAAGATAAACCGATTTGGCCTTTTTTTCATTTAACACAAACATTTTGCCTTTGGGGAAAATGTCTCACGCTTGATTTAGGAAGGCTACGGTTTCAAGAAAAAGGGGGAAAATTGGGTAAGGTTTTGACGAGGGAGAGGACAGTGGCATTTGAAGGGGAATATGGGGCAGGGGATCAGATCAAGATAAGGCCAAATTGGGAATCCTGTGTGAGGTTGACAGAGCCAATGGTTTTGAGTCTTAGTTAGTGTAGCCTGTTTGCTAAGTTGCTTGTTTATTTCCTAGTGTACCAAAAAGAAAATCACAGTCAGGGAGTGTTTGGTGATTGTCTTGTGTTTGATGGTCCTCCCTCACACTGATCTTAACAAGATAATTTGGTTATTGTAGGCTTCAATTTTTTTCGTGTACTAATTTGTTTGTTCATGTTCAGGCTTGGAAGTTGATTTGAAAAAAAGACTTATATTTCAATGTTAAGTATGGATGTTGAATAATGAAATGGACAAATTGTAGAATATATATTGCTAGTCTTTTTGAATTTGAGGAGATGATTGTAGATGTTCTTGGAGTAGAAGTTTTCCGGAAAACCATTGTTGGGCTGGAAACAAACCACTGTGTGTGGCTGGAAACATAAAAATGAGAGCATTGTAGGTGTTGCTGCTGCAAATATTATTTTGCCTCAACATGCCCAATTCTAACGAAGAAGATGAGAGTTAAGAGAGAACAGTGTAATAATCTCTAAATAATTATGAGTTTTTTATAGGTTGAATAAACAGAGAGATATCAAATACAATTGGAATAAAATACAAAGAATATGAATGTAATTTATTCAAATTTTTCTTATTTTTCAATTTTAAATGAAAGAGTTATAAGTTGAATTTTTTTATTATTTAAAATATGCCATTTTATTGCTTTATAAAAACTGATAGTAAATATTTTTTTGTAAATGAGCTTAGCAATTCAAGAAAGATTTATATGTATTCATCACAAAGTTTAGGGAAGGTTAATATAAGTTTATACAAAAATAATTTATACTTAAGTAGCAAATCTAAATCTCCCTAAAATCTCACCTTGTAGACATCCCTCCAAGTGAGTTTCTTATGTCACCTAGTCACTACTCACTTGAGTAGTTGTAATTATGATTATTAGCAATTTAGTCGTACAGTTATCCTTTGAATTTGACCTCTAATGGTTTTGCCAACATACAAGTGAATTCAAGGGTGTTTTCCCCTTGTCAATTTTGTACCCAAAAGAATAATGTATACTTATACAAGCCCCCAATCATGATGCTTGTTGTGCATTTTCCAATGCTCTACCAAATGTCAAAGCTAGCTGAACCAGCCTCCAATTATATACCATGACCACGATCTCTTTAAAATTGACAGTCAAAGAGTCGGGTTTTTATTATTTTCTCCTATTTTTGGGCACCGACAAATAGTAGTACTAGCAAAATTCTCGTTTGATTTGAAAAATATTTTTTGTTTCTTATTTTTAAAGATTTGAATAAAAGAATAAAAAATAAAAGTAAATATAAATCATATTTTTGTAAATAAAAGTAAAAAGATAAAATAGAAAATAGTTTTTCAAACAAAACGACCCTTAAATAGAAGCCATTACTCACTAGTCCTAGCGCCATAAGTAGAGAGAGAGTAATTTTACTTACATGCTCGGATTCACTAGCAACATAATTATGTAGCTGTTTTACTTTTGCCTTTTTTTTTTTCTTGTTTTTCATAAAGAAAAATATAAATATATAAGTATTTTTCATTCAAAACAATTTTATTAAAAGCATGTTCCTATCCTAACCGCTTGTTTAGTTATACGTCTTTTGACCATTTGATCTGCATTGCCGCAGAAATTGTGAATGATAACTTTTATTGTTGAAGGAAAGTTTTGTTGTTTATACTTATTTGCAGTAAAAAAAAAATTATTTTAATTGATTTGAGCACGATTACTTCTATGGATACCTATAGTTTGTAATAAAATATTGTGTTTTTCTTTCTAATTGATGTTATTTTATAGGAATCAAAACGTGTGTCTGCATGTGTCCAAACACATTAAATATGAGATTGTGATTTTAGAACTACCATAAAATCTTGTTTGCACGTAATTGATTTGCCATGCTTATTTTTTACCTAGAATAAACGTGAAATAGTTGGGGCTGCAGCTTGAACAGATTTCAGTTGTTGCAACCAGAGTTCAGCATGACCAAATTCGACCTAGTATATTTTTTAGATTTGAGGTTGATTTAGATGGTTTTGGACTTTAGAAAAAGATCTAGTATATTTTTTAAGGATAAATTCGGATTAAGATTCGAATCATTTTAATTCAATTTACTATTTAATGTTCTTTTAAAAAATATAATTTTTTATAATTATGTACTAATAATAAAACTTTTATTTAATAGTTAATATTTTATATAATATGATCCTATATTTATAATGAAATTATTTATTTTTTTAATATGAATTGTAAAATATATCTTAATTTAAATTTTCTATTTCTTTTATTCTATAATTTAATTATACATAATATTAAAATTAATATATTATATTAAGAAGTTAGGTTAATCTAGTTTTTTCTCATATATTTTGAATTGAGTTGTAAGTTTAAAAATTAGTTAGATCAAATTTTTGAGTTATGTATGAATAAGAACAAGTCTAGTTCAACTTAACTCATGTTTACCTTTAATTATAACTTTAAAAAAAATTTCTTTTAATACTGTTCAAAGATGATGTGAAAATTTATCTTATTATTTACATTACTTTTTTTCCTATTCTATTTCAAGATTATTTGTATGTTTGGATGCACACCATTGTTGGCTATACACATGTCATTTTTTATGCAACATAAAGTTGTTTTTGCATTTTTCATATTATTTAATGCAAATATGTAAATCAAAAATATAAATCCAAACGTGCTATATGTCTTTTTTGATAAATTTATTTTTAAAAATAATTTTATTTTATCTTATCTAAAAAGTAGTTCTTTTAAATTAACTTTTTAAAATATCATTCTTAAATATAAATCTATTGTTTTAATTTTTTTTATTCAAAACTAAACTTAACATACACAAACAAGTATCTCCTTTTGAAGTAAATAAAAATTTTAATAAAATCAACTTTATTACTCCGTCCGTCATACAATAAGTGTCGTCATAGATTTTTTACAAGTTAATAAAAAAAGTGTTACAATTTTACGAAAATAACTTGATCTACATTAATTCATTTAAATTTTTTATTGTCCATCATTAATATTATTAGGTGCATAAAAAAATAATTAATATTATATTAAAAAACTAAAATAATAATTATTTTGGGGCTTTTTTTTTACATGGTATGGGACTGAGAAAGTATCGTAAAATAGCAAGAAATTCGATGACCCTAGTGAAAGAACTAATTGAGATGTCTTATAAATTCATAGAATACTAAATATTTGAATATCAATAGCGTACGTTTTAGAACTCGGACCTCTTTAACTAAGCCGTAGAACTTTCACTTTCTCGTGTCGATTATGAATGGGATAAGTCAAAGAGAAACGATACATGAAAAAGTTGTGCAAATGTTCTTTTTCGGTATGATGCTGAACGTGGTAATGGCTTAGAAAAGTGCATTTGGATCCCCATGTAATCACTAAAACAACTTATAGTAGCTTTTATGTTAAATATGACGTGAATCTTAGATAAACGTAAGTTGATTATGCTCAACTAAAGACGCATGAAATGTTATATGATTGACTGTTTAACTTCTTAGAAAATAGTAGTAAAAATTATTCTGTTCTTTGAATAGGAGAAGGAATTGACAAAAATTGGTTGATTTAATATGCTGCTAATTCTTTTCTCAAGTAAACTCGCTCAAACTCATGTAGGCTCACATATAGTCATGCAAGTTATCGACTGGTTCTCCCAGTTTAGTTCACCATGTCTCCTGTTTCAAACCAAAATGACATGTTTTTTTAGGTGCAATTAAAGGCATTAGATGTAATTTTCTTTATCATCATAGAATGTTGAAAGGAAAGAAAATGAAAACAATATATATATATATATACATATATGTATTTCTTTTCCTGACTACCATTTGGTTATTATTATTTTCAGTATTAGTATTATTACATTTTTTTCATTTCTTTGCATCTTGTAAGGGCTAGTTTTTAAGAGTTTTTTATACATATTGATTGAAATATTCCTTACACTCTTTAATCTAATTTTCTTGGTCTGATAAAAAAAAACATATATTACCCATTAAACCTCGCTATCAAAAACCTGTTATACCTATACCAAATTTATTAAACAACAAAAATTGTTAGGCATCCTAAATATCTTGCAAACAGACTACTAAATTGGTTTTTCATTAAAAAAAAGTAAATCATAATTAATTTTATCTCTGAGAAATTATTAAAATATTCTAACACGTGTTTTGTGCCAGATATCACTCAGCATGCAGTATACATATACGACATCACATACCTATATTTTTAAATCAATCTTCATGTGTTAGGTCTTAAGCCCAGTTTGTCTTTCCATGTAGGCCCATGGTTTGGAAAGATCATTAAGAAGTGCATACTAAGGGTACTATGATAATTTGATTTTGGCCATTTCTTTTTCTTTTTCCTTTTTTCTTGAAATTTTCAAAATATTAAAATTGTCCTTTCCTCTTTTTAAAATAAAATCTCTTCATTTTCCTTCCCTCTCCACTTCGCCTCCTTCATGTCACCTTACACCGCTCTCAGTGTTTTTGCATTTGAATTTGCAGATTTTTGGAAAACTAGTCCTTTGGAAGACCATTTTTGCATAATATTTACTGATGTGTGTTGTGATGAATTAATGTGCATATTCCCAAATGGCACGTACTAGTACAAGAGATACATACATGTTCCAAAGGTGTTGGAGTTTAGTGTGCACAACTTTCAATTTTACCATCAAAAGCAATGCAGATTGATGATGCTCCAAGAGATCTAGTACTAGACAACAAGCTGGTGAGGCTTTATCAAGAGGTCCTCATGACCTTTATTTAATGAGATCCTTTACATACCATATTGCCATGCGCTTGTGGATAGGAAAGATTCGTCATGAGTTGAAGGTGCATGGTCAGCCATAGAAAGAAAGTGAGCAACTTCAAGAAAGGAGAAGCGTGTCATCTCTCTTACATTTATTAGGAGTTAACTCAGACTTAAATGACGAGGGCCAACAATGAAAATTAAAGCTACCTAATAAATGTACGCATTAAATTTCACGTAAAATATTTATAATTTTAAATTCTAAAATGTTAATTTCGTTAGTAATCTATCAAAACATGAATTGACAATATTTACAGACAAGATAAACTAAACATATTTTTAAAAAAAGTCTAATATTAAAAGTGTTAATTATCAATTTCATATATGCTGCAAATAACTATCATAAGTTTATAATAAAAAATTATATCAATGTTAATATTTTTTTTAGAAAAAATATCTTATTAATTATGTTTCAAAAAAGTACTAAATCAAAATGAATTGTATTACTCACAAGATGTCTTTCATGACAATAGCAATCAATAACCATGGAAAAAGAAATTAGTTTTAGATTGTTGGAAAGTAGAGGAAGAAGAAGAATATTGGGTCGTGGCAATTACCACAACCTTAAAAGCAAAGTTTGAGAAGTCTATGGTGTAATTCAATATTTGATTTGTTTTTCCAAAGTTTATATAACATATTTTTGGACCCATGCACTCTAAATTAAAAGCACAGTGGAGCCTCACAAAAAATATTAAAAAAAAGATAAAATAAAAAAACAAAAATAATATATGAAGAAGTGATAGAAAAAAATAATAGTTAATGATGTGTCTCAAAACATAAATAGTTAGTCCCTTATATAGTATTTGTGTGTTTGTCTCATTGATAAAGGCTAATACATAATCTTTAATTCTCAAATCATTTATAATCAAAGGTAAATAAAATCATTTTATTTAAATTGAACTATTTATAATTTTTTAAATAATAGTTACAGATGATAAAAGAAAAAAGTCTATTAAAAAGGAAAATAAATTATATTTGAATATTTTGTTCAAAAACATAAAAAAAATACAATTATCTCTACAACAAATACTATAAAAAGGAAATAAAATATTTATGTAAAAGGATGAAAGAATGTTTATCTTCACAATGAAAACTATAATCATTTTATCAAAAAATAAGGAGACAAATGTCAGTTAAAAATCATTATCTCCACACACATATATTAAAATAAAAATTAGTAGGCCAAGGCCATGAATGCATAACTTACATTTGTATCTTACTTGACACTACAAGCTTAGGAGGCATGCATTTACCTGGTGGAGCTACTCAAGGTTAGCATAGACGAGGCATTCCTTAAGACGATGATGACTTGAAGACTACAGTGCAAATTCAACTAGTAGTGTGACTTGTACAATGCACGCATCAAGGACTCTCGCATTTACTTTGTAGCCAAAGCTTTTCTACTATATTTAGTGGGTTGCATCGTATTTGATTGTGACATTCTTAGAGTTTTTTCACGACCTTAAGGTTTGGGAGCATGTATGTACTACTTTAGCATACATATATGATCACCTCGATGAAGTTAGTATGCATCATGTGAAGCAACTTATAAGATATATAACTTTTCTATATACCAAAATTTATTTTGTATTTTCTTCGGGTTGTACATTCAGATAAGGAGGAAAACCCATAGATGATTATTTTTGCAATTTCTTGTATTTGAGTTGCATTTGAACTATTTTGTAATTAACTTATTTTACTTATATTTATTTGGCCAATATTTTTATCTCATATTTATTTAATTAAAAAATAAAACTAATTATATAACATGTAAATTAACCAAATTAACTTTTATAAATTATTTTTTGGAAATTATAACAAATGTATTCTACTTCATAAACTAATTTTTTAGAATGTACTTAAATTATAACTGCTCTATAAATTAATTCTGTAATGTTATCATTTTTAATATATTTAGGGAACTAGTTTCTTACATATTGAAAAGAATCAAATTCATAAATTAATCTATAAAAGATTACAATTTTCTAAAAATACGTTTTGAAAATTAGTTCTGAAAAAAAGTTTTTCATAAAAATAAAATAAAAGGCAAAAGAGAGGTGCGAAGAGAAAAGTAAAAATGTAAATAAAATCCCCTTCTTCATTTGACAGTGCATACAATGATAATTGAAATGGGCTATGGAAGTGAAGCCCAAACACGGGACAGCTTGTATTGTGTTCGCCCTAACAAAGTGTAGGAATAAATCTCTGCATATTTAAACAACATATAAACATAGTAACTTACCATATATCCTTGTTTAATGTTTCTAATTATATGTATTATCAGTAAAATATTTTTAAATAGATATTTAATAAAAATGATTTTATTGTCACGTCATATCAATAAACGAGATTGATGTAGTAAAATAATTAAATATTACTATTGGATGTCTGTATATATAAATATAAAAAAAAAAAACTAAACATATAATGCTTCTAAAATCAAATTCCCATTTTGATCGTTCCGCTTTTGTTCTTCTAAACGGAAACTTTATGTATTAAAAGAAAAAATATAATTACTTGCTCACTCTACGTGCACTTTATTAGACTGTATCTTTACTTTGTTTTCATCTTTGACTAATGGCATATAACTTATGATTTTGTTTTGTTAAACTTGTAGGTGTGGTGAAGTTATTTGGTCAAATTTAAATTTAAAAATATTACATCAATTATACAACATTTATATAATATGTAGGAACTTAATAGAATTTACTAATGGTATAAATATTTTTATATTATTATCTAATCATAAAATTATATATTAAATTTATCATTTTTTAATTAATGTATTGTACCTTAAAGAATTATTATTTTAAAATAGATGGAGTAACTAATGTTTGGGATAAACATATTTTCTTGGACAGACAAATAGATCCAAACATTCAACTTTATTTCTAGGAGGCATGTGATACACAAACATTATATATGTATATGTATGTTTATAAACAAAGGATAAAAAATAATAGTGAGAACGAAAATATATCATAACACATATATTGATAATACTTGTCATATATTGATAAGAAAAAAATTTAAAATTATAATTTGTTACTCTTTTTATTAGAGAAATTTTTGTCATTATATATAAATATGTATATTATTTCCCTACTATCTTTTATTTTAATATCCTTCTTGAATCAAACATATGATAAGGTTTTAAGACTTGTTGACCAAATTTTTCAGTTTCGTTATCTAAAAACTTTATAGCATATGTGATACATATAATTATTTCTGCCCTTTACGTGCTTTTGTCTTTTTTATATATCTACATATTTTAAAAATATACCTCAAAACTAAAGAGGCGACTTTTTATTGTTTCAAATTTGTGATAAAAAAACATTTTTTTTTCAATTTTTTCTGGCAAATAAAAAATTATTTTCCAATTTTGTTTATACAATTTCCACTTGCGATATTATCATGTGGAGTACAACTCGTGGAAAGCGAGGACGTGATGAAATGCATGGTTCACATTAATCTTTAATCTTTGCCCCCAAAAGATGACCACTTTTCCATATCAGAGGGATAAATAAAACCAAACCAAATCCTTTGACCTTTAAAATGCCCGATAATCCATTTTATTATCCTAAATATGCCAAATATGACCAAGTTAACGCCGAAAGTCGTGAATCTTGAGGTTTAACTCGAGTCTCATTTAATTAAGTGTTTTTTTTTTTTCCAATATGCATAATTTAGTGTAGTTTATTAGTTAGTTGGGGTTAAAACGGTTTGGTTCTGCAAATTGCCAAACCTTGTATTGTGTTTATGAGTTTGTCTTTGATTGTGTCCATGTCTGACTGTGGGTTGAGATAGAAATTAGAAACAACTGATTCCACTCATTGGAGAGACAAATTGACTCTTGGATCTTGTCAATGCTACATACAATACAATTACAAACCCAGTCAACCAATATTCAATTTAGGAGGCCACTTTCCTTCTTAGCTAAGAAGCACAACACATATCCCACTCATTTTACTTTTTTTTAAATACACCCTTAATAACTATATAAAAACAAGATAATTATCAGATAACATATTTTTTCACACACTCTTCTGTATTAATTGATATTAATTAAAAAAATATAAAATTTTGTAAATTTTATTTTTTGTGTAAACAATCTTACACATATCAAATATTTTCTTATAGATACCATATATATATTCTATCAGAAAAAAAATCTTATTTGAGTGATATAATAAAAATTGGCATGAAATATACAAAAGGGCATGTTGGTGAATATTGGGAGATGCTTTGTGATGCATTGGTCCCTCTCTTGAGGTGACTCTTTCTCTGCACATCTCGTCGAATGAAGGGACTCCATACACTTGCTGAGACTGACGTCACATACTTAATTTTTTCTTCTTTTATTTCTTTTACTTCACACGGTTTTGTTTGAAAATCACTAACCATTTATTTTCCTTTGATTTAGATAAGTGACATTCAACAAATTAACTTTTTAAAATTATTTTGTGTGCTTCAGTTATATTTTAAACATTTAATTTATAAAAAAAATATTGCTTTTCATAGAATAAAATATAATTGAGTAATTTCTAAAACTTTTGCGAGTCTCGAAATTAAAAAAAATTGTCAATCAAAATTATCATTTTATAAAATTAATTTATGCATTAAATTGGCTTTCTTAAAAAATTATTCAAACAGGTGATTTTGCAGCCATCCAACGTACCGTTACAATAATATTTTTTATTTTTTTAGTACATGTTACAATAATATCTTTAGTTCTTTACGACCCTATTCGTACATTCCCTTTTACATTATTAAATAATATTTAATTTCTAAAATTTCAGTTTTATATTATCATTTAATTCGTCTAATAAGAATATATATTAGGTTAAATGCTTGTTTATTCGTGTAAAATATTATTAAATTTGATTTTAGTTTTTCTTAAATCTTGTTATTCTTCTAAAATCTAAAATCAATAATTTATTATTATTTATTATTATTATTATTTATATTGTTACGTGACGTCAATTACTTATTTATGCATCCAACTAAAAGTTAATTAACCATCACATATGATATATATCCAATAATGCATTCTTGGCGTCATCTGACACATAATTCTAAAAGAAAAATTAAGTGATAAAATAATTTTCTCTCCATTCTATATGTTTAAAATTCTGATATAAATATTATAAAGTGAAATTAATATTTTGAATTTAATAAACAAAAAATATATAATTTTTATATATTCTTTGTCTTTAATTAATTAATTTTTTCATTTACTAACTCATTAAAGATTCTTTTAAAAAAACTCACTAAAGATATTTTATAAAAAAATTAATGTTTCATTAATTTTTGTAAAACAACTAATTTAAAATATTTTTTAAAACATTTTATTTTTTCTGTTTCATTTTAATTCTCATGAAAAAAAATATTGTTTCAAAATAATTATTATTTTAATTTTTTAATATAATATTATTTTTTTATTTGTATCTTTAATATAGTTTATTAATATTTTTATTGTTGTTTTGCA
>JAMLFT010011200.1:0-11269 GCA_026544285.1 Pachyrhizus erosus
AAGAATTTAGTAAAATTAAATAATTATTAATATACAAATAAATTAATTTATGACAAGATAATTAGTTTTTATAAAAAAAATAATTTTAGTAGAAGAGAATATAACTGAAATTATAGGATTTTTTTAGAATTTAAAAAGATAAAATAGAATTTATAGAAATTTTAACAGAAAAATAGAAATTAAAATATAAAAGATAAAGAGGGAGAGAAAAAAAACGGGAGAGGGGTTCAAATTCAGGACCTGAAGCTTGGAACCCAGCGTGTTAACTGTTAGGGCAGATCGCATTCGATACTAACAATATGCTTTTAAAAATACTTAAGCTACCACAACTCCGTTGACGAACCAAAATCTGCTACGTAAGCTCCACCTGCCCTCTGCACACCCCACCGCCATCCCCTTCCAAAAGCTTCCCAACCTCTGCAACGACCATGAGCTGCTCTCTTGAGCCACCCATTTTGTACTTGCCAGACCTCGTGCACACCCTACTCCCATTTCATTAAATCACCTATAACTTGAGAAGCTAGAGAGCTTGGGGAAAGGTGCAAGAACATAATATATATACATATATCGATAAAAGAAGCGAAGAAGGATGCCAATCGAAGATCGATTTCTCTTATACTCACCTAGGGGAATTTGTGTCATTTAAATAAGAGTTGTAGATATAAAATTATAAAATTCCCGTAGATGTTTAGGTAATAGGATAACATAATAAGTACAGGAAAATGAATAAATATTATATATATATATATAAAATAATGTCTCTAATAATAGTAACAACAGTAATACTAAAATAATAACAATAATAGTAATAACAAAAATAATAATAATGATAATAATAATTTAGTATTTGATAATTATAATATTTCTAATAGTAGTAGTTATAATAGTAAGACTGTTAATAATAATAATAATAATAAATTTAGGAATTAGGATTTAAGATTAGAACTTCAGATAAAAGTTAAGAATAATTAAGAGTCAATTAATTATTATTATTATTTTTATTTTATTTTATTTCTTGATACATACTAATAATTATTTTGATGATGATTCTCCATATATAATTATTTTATTAGTGGAAATAAGAATAAAAAGGCCAAGGCTCTGATGTATAGAGAGTATACTAGAGATATTATAATGTTATCGACAGTAAGGGGCATTACACTTTGAACTAGGAAAATAGTTTAAATAAACTAGGAATATATATATATTACAATTAAGTTGAGTTGTGAATAGAAATCCCTAAAAAGTCATATTTGTATAAAATAACTATTTTGCCCCTGTATAGTTAAATTGGATTTACCATATGTTGTTGATAATTGTAATCTTTGTACTTAATTGTGATAAATTTGTAATATAAATGTGATTTCATATCCTTACTAGTACTGGAAAGTAAATTTTTTAGATAAACTATCCATCTGAGATAGTAACAACCATAAAATAGTTGATGAATTAAGGGATGCTCAGACAATGATAACCTAGCCTTAACTGATTGTAATAAATATGTATACCTAAATTCTTAATCAAGTACCAAGGTAAAATAGAGTGGGAATGACAGAAGATATAAGGAAGGAAGAATGGATTGAAAAACCCTAACGAGTGAGAATTTAAGTTGGAGAATGAATGGTTAACCATAAAAGGTACCTGTGGAATATACGCAGGCTTTGGTGAGACCTAAGGGGTAGATAAGGTGTCAAGTTGTGAACTGCTAAAAGAAAAAAGGGTATCACAGAGCCGGCTTGGTGTCTCTGATAAAGCGAAACATTTCCAAGATTTGGTTGAGAGTACCCTATACCAAGTACCAGGTATGTACTCCCGATCGTCAACCAAAGATTGCAAATTAGATCATTAATGATACGCTCGTGTAAGCCCTCATAGAATTAATAGTATAGGAGGCTACGAAGGTCCCTAAAGTGGTTAGACATCCTAACTAGGCACGAACGGTGAGATGAAAGACTACATTAGATAGAATACCTTCTAATTGTATTGTGTGTACAAGGATTGATGACTCACTCCTACACCCCTCTCTTACAGACTCAGCATGACAAACGAATTTCAACCTTTTTTTTATCTAACGGTGTTTCCCTAAAAGAAAGATGGACCTATGACAGGGTCCAAGGTGATGATACCTTTATCGAATACATCCACTTTGCTTTCAGGTCCACCAACATTGTAGTACCATGGTAGTTTAATCATGCAGACTTGTCAATTGTTCTTTCTCAGACTCCACCATCCAGATTCCTGAATGTACTAGCTAATTGGAAGAGACCACCAATCTTTCAACCTCTACAGTCCTTAACGGGGTCCATTCAAGCTGACAATGTGAATCATATAGAAGAGTCAGTAGATGAAGAAGACCCATATGATGCATTTGATTAAATTAGAACAAATTAGAGAAAGAACTTTTGTTTTTAATATTGTATCACAACTTTTAAATAATGTATGACTTTCTACTTCATGTATATTATGCAATAAGAACTTGGAACATAAGTTTTATAATAAGACAGTTGTCGTTAAATTGTAATTCTCTGGATTGATTAAGATATAAGTTTTATCTGCATAATAATTCTAAATTTATTTTATTTCTAAAAATATAAGTAATAAAAAAGGGCATTATAATTAGTTGGTATCAGAACAGTTCGATCTTTTAGTCGAAGAAACCTTAAAACCTTTAACATCACTACTTGGGTACTAGTGTAAATACAAATAATATTAATCAATAAAGTAGGATTTCATTGTTTAGGGGTAAGTCAAGTAACCTTGAAATCATATGTTGCATCTATAAGATAACATGGTTGGAAGACCTCTAGGAAGTAACACTTAGCAAGTACTGGACTGAATAACTCAGGTCTTGGAACGAATAACGCAGGATAGAAACGAGGAACCTACGAAATACCAAGGACTTGCATCCTTCGGTAGGAACAATCCACCTCGGTTTAATGGTTCCTTCAATCCTAAAGGGACTCAAAATTGGATCACCAAAATTGAGAAAATATTTACTGTCATGTCATGTATGGAGGAACATAAAGTCAATTTCACAACACTTATGTTTGTTGGGGAGGCAGAGAACTAGTGGAGAATCATCTGACCTACCTTACTTTAGTATAATTACTTTATTATGTGGGAAACTTTCAAACAAAAGTTCCTAGACAAATATTTTCCCATTGATTACTGGCAGAAGAAGACACGTGAATTTTTGGAACTTAAGCAAGGGAACTTATTGGTTGGAGAATATGCTGCTAAATTTGATGAGTTACTCAAATATTAGTCATATTTCGGGGTGAACAATGGACAAACAATTTGTTCCCAATTTGAGAATGGATTACTCGTTGAGATCAAACAAGTTGTTGGATACTTACAAATCTTCGATTTTCCCACTCTGGTGGGTAAGTGCAGAATTTATGAAGATGATTCAAATTCCCGTCGAATGCAGTGAAAGAACGGAGGCCCACAAAAGCATCCAAAGAAATCTTTTGGATACCCAAGGAAACCCTACCTACGGCCACCATCTTAGGGCAAAGGATCTTTCAGGCCCAACTCACCCATGGAAAGTTCCAAATTGATTGGTTCCTCACTGACAATTGACACGCCAGTGAAATGCTTCAAGTTCAACAAGCCACATTACCTGAGAGATTGCCCTCAGAAAAACATCACTTGCAATAATTGCTAAAAAATGGGACATTTGGCTAAGGATTGTTGGTCTTTGAGGAGAGAAGCATCAAATGCCAAGAAACCAGCGCAAAATCCAGAAAAGTCAAAGACAACAGGGAAGGTGTTCGCGATGAGTGGTTCTGAAGCAGCTACTTCAAATGATTTGATTCACGGTAAATGTCTAATCCACGATAAATTTGTAAATGTACTTTCGATTCTGGTGCAACACATTCCTTTATATCTTATGACTGTGCAAATATTTAGCCCTACCCATGACTCTTTTACCATATGCCCTGACTATAAATACCCCTACTAACAAACCTGTAATCACCTCTCAAGCATGTAAAAGATGTCATGTTCTCCTAGAAGGCCAAATTTTTTTTATAGATCTGATATGCTTATCCCTGACCAATCTAGATTTAGTACTAGGAATGGATTGGTTATCTTCAAATCACATTACCTTAGATTGTCATAACAAGACGCTGACTTTTGGAACCAGGAGCCCTGAATTCATGGAAAGTAAGGCAGAAGGATAAAAAAAGGAGAATTTCAAATTCTTTATGGCATTATTCTCCACAAAAGCAGAAATGGAGTTAGATGTCCACAATCTAGCAGTCGTTCAAGAATTTTCAAAAGTCTTTCCGAAAGAAATCACAGAACTGCCTCTGGAACGAGAGATCAAATTCTCCATTAATCTTATTCCAAGATCCAATCTGATCTCTATCGCACCTTATCAAATGGCACCTAAGGAAATAATTGAAATCAAAAGTCAATTGGAGGAATTGTTGGACAACAAGTTCATCAGACCTAGTGTTTCATCATAGGGAGTACTCGTATTGCTAGTTAAAAAGAAAGATGGAAGCATGCGCCTGTGCATCGATTACCATCAATTAAACAAGGTAACCATCAAGAACATGTACCCACTCCCAAGAATTGATGATATGATTGATTAATTAAAAGGAGCCCAAATATTCTCAAAGATAAATCTACGATCAGGGTACCATCAAATCCAGGTGAAGAAAGAAAACATCCCTAAGACAACTTTTCGTACTCGCTATGGACATTATGAATATTTAGTTATGCCTTTCGGATTAACTAATGCCCCTGTAGTATTCATGGATTACAATAATAGAATTTTCCACAAGTATTTGGACAAATTAGTGATAATTTTCATTAACGATATTCTGATATACTCCAAGAGTCCAAAAGAGCATGTAGAACATCTTAGGACCGTACTGCAAATTTTGAAAGAACATAAGCTTTACGGAAAACTTTCAAAGTGTGAATTTTGGTTGGAAGCAGTCAGCTTCCTTAGTCATGTGGTATTTAAAGGAGTAGAGGTGGATTCGGCTAAAGTAGAGGCAATAACACAGTGGAACCCACCCAACAACTGTTACTGAAATTAGAAGTTCCTTGGGTTTGGCTGGTTACTATAGGAAATTCATTGAAGGATTTTCTAAACTCGCCTTACCACTAACAAAGCTAACCTGGAAGGGACAAACATTCAATTGGGATTAAACATGCGAAGATAGTTTCCAACAGCTAAAGATAAGGCTGACAACCGCACTCATCCTAACTTTGCCAGATCTTGAAAAGAAGTTTGATGTTTACTGCGATGCCTCTCGTCAAGGATTGGGATGCGTGCCAATGCAAGGAGAAGGTAGTAGCTTATGCCTTAAGACAATTATGAAGGAAATTATCCCACCCATGATCTAGAGCTAGCTACAGTAGTCTTTGTGCTCAAAATCTGGAGACATTATCTCTATGAGACAAGGTTTGAAGTATTCAGTAACCACAAGAGCCTAAGATATTTGTTTGATAAAAAAGAACTAAACATGCGACAGAGACGCTGTATGGAATTACAATGGATGAATTAAATTTTTTTTATTAATATATTTTGATTGAAAAGGTATCAAATCATACAGATTTATTTCTTACAAACTATTATAACATCCGATCATTTTTAATTACATAATATTTTTTTATAAATTTATCATTAAATTAAAAATTTATTTGACATAAATTATACATATATAAAATTTTATATTAATATAAAATTATTTAGTATTCCATTTATATAAACTAAAATAAATATAATATAAATTTTTAAAAATATTAAAATATAAATAATTTAATTATTTTCTTATTATTTATTTATTTTATAAATTTAATATAAATAATTAAAATATTATTAAATTATAATTTGATGGTTGATCAACAAAATTAATATTTATATAAAATTACTCATAATATAATAATTAGTAAGAATTATATTGATATAATTTATCCCTCTCTATTTTAGTTTTTTTAAAAAATATTTATAAAATTCAAACTATTCATAATGCATTAATAAAATTCATTCATTAATATTTTTTTTACAGATAAATATTCAATCTATCCATGAAATTACTTTTAAAAATCATTTAAAGATAGTCTTTTTGTTCATCCAAAAAATAATATATTTTAAATTTAATTTTTATTTTTAAATATCCCTCTTGCAAATTTGCAAGTCAGGTATTTTAAATCTTAACTTTGAAACTTAAAAATAAGCTAAATGAAAAATGTAAAAAGCAAAGGAAAAGAATAATATTTTAGAAACTGAGGGGAAAAAGATAGAAATGAAAGTGTCTTGTAATGTTCGGATTCTTCATTAGCTAACGGAACAGCGGATCTCCTCGATGGACGGGGTTCCAAGAATATTGATGGTTCCTACGGATGGCATTCTAGTACTTCGATGCAGGGTCCTGTTAGCTTTTGTTCCTTCGTTTATTTCTTCTTTTCATCTACTCATATCATAGCATATTTTTGGCAATATATATTTATTCTTGGTTTATAATTATCTTTTTTTATTTTTTTACAATGGTCCAGTAACAGGTGCTTGCGTTGCACTTCAATGCTTCAAGTCACAAATTAAAGAACTGTCAGGGAGCATTAAAAAAACAAAATACTAAAAATAAATGCAGATTATAAACCAAAAATAAATATATATTGCCAAGAATATGCAATGTTACGAGAGGTAGCTGATATCTAAAGCTAATGAAGAATCCGAACATTATGCTACACTTATATTTTCTAGTTTTTTTTTTTTCACCTGATCAGTTTCTAAAATATTATTCCTTTGCTTTACTTTTTATATTTTCATTTAGTTGAATTTTATGTTTCAAAATTGGGATTTAGAATACCTGACATTGACAAAGAGAGGAGGGGGTATTTAAAAAAATATTATTTTTTGTGAATGGATAAAAGAGAATATTTTTAGTTAGTTATAAAATTATATAATAATTTTATAGATGGATTAGATATCCATCCATTGTTTTATTGCATGGGTTGGATGAATTTTGTTAAATTGATAATCAATGCTGTATTTCACTAATAATTATATGATTAAATAAATTTAAAAATGAAAATAGAACAATTTATTATTTATTTAATCATATAATACATTCAATTCTATATGAGTTTTGTTTCAATATTTGGATAAATTGAAATAAATTTTACAAAAATAAATTACTGAAAAATAGATAATAAATTGGGAGTTGGAAATGAAGATTGCTCAAAATGATCCGAAGGGTAACAATAACACCTGCTAATGGCTTTTCCGACGATAGCAAAAGGTCTGCTCAATTTCCTTTCCTTGTTAACTTAGCTAAAAAAGTAAAAAAAATAATAAAACGTGCAAGACAAACGTTTCCCATAAAAAAACGCCACCCAAGTTTTGAAACATCGTATCAAGTGGAGCTACAGAACATGAATAGTTATAGTGGGTTGGAGAAGTTTTCCCTTCATCATTGGTCTCTCCCTTTCTTTCACTCTTTGCACAGACATACCCAAATTAAGCATGCTCATGAGATGTATATTAATTATTTGTGTATCATGTTAATATATCTTGCAGCAGGAGTAATAGGAAACTTGATTATATATCTGATAAGTGAATTTAATATTAATATATCTTTTTCTGTTGCCTTCTTTTCTTCTTGTCTTGCTTTGCTGGTTATTAATTCTCTCCTGTATATATCATGATATGCAAGTATTTTGTGTTGTCCATATGCTCTGCTTATATTTTTTTTATCTGGTACAATATTATCCCTTATTTTTGGGGCAGCATCATCCTGTAGCGTACGCAAGATTAAGTAATTAATCTTACTTAAGATGGGTTGACCTTTACTTTTGAGATGAAGGATATGAGAAAATAGCTTAATAAAAAAATTAAACATATTATTTACATTTAATTCTTATTATTTTTCAATTTTATTCTTTTTTACATTTTAATATTTATTTCTATAATTTTTTAGAATAATATATTTTTAATTTTAATTTTTTATTATTTAGGCAAACTAATTTTCTAACCTGTTTGTCCTTGATAGTAAATAAGATTATTTTAAAAATAATCAATCTTTTAAAGTGTAATTGAATTATATTAGGTTGAATTTGGTTTATTTTAAGACTCAATTCAATAAAATATAATTGGATTGAGTTTGTTATTTTTTAATAAAATATATAAATCAAATCAACTTGATTTTAATTCAATAAGTTTGGATAGTTAGGTCGATTTGTAAGAAACTCAAACTAAATCAACATGATTTTAATTAAATTGATTTGGTTTCGATATTTGAGTTGGTTAATTAAAATATTTTATATTTTAAAAAATAAAAAAATAAAAATTTAAATGTATTTTAATAATTTAAATTTGAATATGTTTTATTTTAGTCTCTTAATTAATATTTTTTAATTTTTAATTTATTTTTAAAGATTAAATATGACATTAGTAGATTTTTAATTGAGGAATCAAAATTAAAAATATCTTAAATATAAAATAAACTATAAAAAAAATCAAACAAAAAATTATTTTGGATAAATTGAGATGAAAGGAAGAGAGAGACAAATAAAAAATAAAAAAGATAATAAACATAATAAGTGATGCAATAAAAAAATTTGAAATAAAAATATGATAAGAGATAAAAAAAAATTATATAAATTTACTCTTTTTTAATAATCATTCTTGCTTCATTTTTTTCTATGTAGAGTGCAATTATTAGTCAAGTGTATGTTTAGTGTTCTATTTAATAATTCAAACGTATGGTGAGTTTACATCGAACGGCGTACTAAAATGTTTGACAATTACACACAATAATTAAATTAAATGTAATTTTAATAAAACGGACATTTAATTCAAAACAGTCACAAGATTATTTTTCTTTTAACATTCAATTAAACCTTATTAACTTAAATCCAAACACAGCCTTACACGACAATTATCATCAAGGCCTTACCTTTGCAAGAATGGATCAAACCAATGCAATCCCCTTCTAAATTCAAATACGCAGTTGTATTTGTGGGCATAGCGCTATAAGCAATTGGTTATAGGGGTGCACGCGTCACAACGGGATCGTTGGGAGCAAATGAATTTGATGAGTTAAAGGATCAGGAGATATACTTCAATTGGTTCATTTTGACTTTGAACGTTGCTTCTATTGCATCCTTTTTTATGTCCAGGATAATGTGAGTTGGGCTATGTGCTGTGGCTAGTTTCACTGACCTACTCATTCTCTTATTAGGTTATCAATTTTATCGCCCTGATAACCCACAAGGAAGCGCATTCTTGGATCTTGCTCGTAAATGAGATGGTTCACAACACAGGATTAACATAGTGCCCGTCACGATGTGTCATAAACAGATTACGGTACGTAACTCATCATAGATTTGTGTCATAAACACTAGGGTTGTGTTAGACCCTTGTATTTGGAAATAGTCTCAGTTAAACGAGTTAAACTAATACTCCCTCCAGTTTCAAGTTGTAATTTATGTGATGTTTTAGTCAAAAATATTGTTTTCAATTAACGGTTGTTTTATAAATTTAATGAAACATCAAATGTTTTTTTTTTCGATGGAATATTTTTAGTAGAAATAGTTTTTATTAAGTAATAAATGAAAAAAAAAGTTAATTAATTAAAAAAATAAATGATATATTAAAAAATTATATCATATTTTTTTAAAATTCGTAGTATTAATTGTATTTCTTAAAACCTATATCAAAACTTTAAATATCATATAAATTAGAACAAAGCAGATTTTGGAGTGTGTTTAGAACAACTTTGTACTAAGAAAAATATTAACTTTTCATAGCGAAGTTAAAACTAACAAATATTACCATGATCTTAACTTTGGAGTGTGTTTGGAACAGTTGCACAGGAGCTTTTTTACGTTTTTTGTAATATTATCGTGATTGTAAGGGATAAAATTGATTTTGTATGTTATCCAAATACACAAACCTCTATAGTGTCTGTTTTTGTTTTCTTTTTACTTGCGAGATATGATAGTAGAAATTTTTTAACAAATATTTTTGAATATATTTTTTAAGTAACTAAAATTTATAAAAAAAATTATAAAATGTTGTAAGTATCACTTTATATTTAATAAATCACAATCACTGTTTTATAATTTTAAATAAATTTTAATCAAAGTGTTACTAACTAACACTCCAATTTTTAATTCACAAGAGTCGAAACTAAAAACCTTGAAGATGACATTCGCCGCTCAAACCAAGAACGTGTTTCTACATGCTGTTTTTATATTGGTAAAAGACATTTCCCAATAGGAGACATATTTTGTGGTGGATCTGATGATAGTGACTGGTGAACAAACTGCAATAGTGATCCCGAGGTCATAATTGAGTCCACTCCAGTTGGACTTAGGTCATATATGGGTCTAAGAGCTTTTTGCCTTTGTTTAATTTCCTAGTCGTATTTTACATATAGGGTCAGTACAAAGTGCGAATAAATATCGGCCAAATTAATAATTAAATCTCAATTTAATGTTAAGAAATTTAATTTATTTTACTTTAGTATTTAGTGAGAAGTTCAATGACTTTGTTGAAATAAAAGAATTTGTACATTTACGGAAAATGAGCAATTAAACAGAAATACGTGTTTTCAACTACTAATAGAATCCTATTTTAAATTCCCGTATGCCTGTTCAACTACTAGTACGTTTTGAAGATAGCACATATATAACCAAGAACAATCAGCGGCAATGCTTGTCCTCTGGTTGTTTCCACAATTGGTGTTAGTTGGCATTGGAGAGGCATTTTATTTTCCAGCACAAGTTGCATTCTACTACCAATAACTTCCTCAGTCATTTTGCAAAGCACATAAACAGCTATGATCTCCCTGATTGTAGAGATATCTTTTACCTGAGTACGACATTAATTAACCAAGTGCGTAGGAGTACTTATTGGTTACCTGATGATATAAACCAGGGGAGATTAGATCATTTGTACTGGATGTTAGTCGTGGTGGGGGGCATCGATTATGTATATTTCTTGACATGTTCAACGTTGTACAGGCATACAAAAGTGTAAGAGGAGATGACGTAGGGTTGTAATGAGTAATGATAGATATGTTATGACTAATAACAGCTTTGGGATAATTGAATTTGATATTTAATCTTTTGTATGGGATAAAGATGAGTATTATATTTTTGTATTTTGAAGATAAATTAGTCAATGTTTCATCTTGAGAGGAGAGTTGAAAGTTATATTTTTTTGGTTTATCTTTTAGTTAAAATTAGTTTTTTTTTTCTTATCTTTTACATTGGTTTTATCTTTTAGATAGCATTCTATTTG
>JAMLFT010011201.1:0-11247 GCA_026544285.1 Pachyrhizus erosus
AAATGATAAGTTAAAGAAAAATAATTAGATAAAATTACTAGTGATGTATAAAAAATAATCCTCAAAATATTTAAAAGGAGAAAATTAATAATAAATTAGGAATTTAGAATAAGAAAATTTAATTTATAATCAATTAGTAATAATAAAACTAAATTCAATAAAATTTATTTTTTTTACAAGAAAATATAAAAATAAGTATAGGAAATGAAGAGCAGGATTTGAGAAAATTTTAGAAAATTTAGAAGCAAAAATAATAAAGTTAAAAATAAAAACAAAAAAAATAATAAAAGAAAAGGAAAAGAAATAAGAAAAAAGAAAATGAAAATCAGAAGTGGGAAGAGAAGGATTCAAACTCTAGAGCTCAAGGTAGGAAGGGAATCAGCACGCGAGGTTACCAACTGAGCTACCCCACGTGGGTAGCATATTCACGCTACAATCAATATAAAGGGAATAAGAAAATAAGTGAAATATGAAGTAAAATGCGGAAAAGAGTAAAAGGGGTTTGGTTGGGTTCCAACCCGCCCCCTTGAAGGCACGATTGGGAGAATAGAAGAGGAGAGTGACCATTGAGACCACTAGGCCCATCGTTGATGGATTAACGAAATAAAATACCTTTATCCCTTCCATGTCTTCATCATCTTCAACAAACTACCATGAATGACTTCCCCGAGCTTCGCAAATTCTCTTTGAAACGCGTCACCAAGCAAACTTGTGCCCAATGACTCAACGGAGCTACCCCTTAGACTTGAAAAATAAAATAAGATAAATAACGTGGTTGAACATATTATATAAAGGCCAAATCAGAGACCAAGAAACACCATCAAAGCAACTTTCACCTCTTCGAAAACCTCTCTATACACAACCAAATTTCTCCCAACCTATCCCAAACGTTTCGCCACACGCCTAGCAATAGGTTGATTTTAGAAAATTGATGGAATGAGCAAAGAATCATGACTTTGTAGTAAGCGCTGGAGCTCTCACTGGAGAAATCAATTTTTTTCAAATTAAGGTAGGAGGAGTTCTTCTTTCTTCAATTTAATTTCGTAGAATCATTTTATAAATGTTGAATTTGAAATTGTGAAACTTTAACACTCTGTAATCCATGAATTTGAAGAAATCAAAGTGGGATGCGAAGTTTGGGATTCTAAGGAATTGATTGATCTAATTTCCTCTATCAATGCTTCCCTTATTAAATTTTGAGAAGCTTAAGCTATAATAATAATTTTAAAAGCGATTTGGTAAGATTAGGACCCCTAATTCTTAACGAAATGAAGAATTAAAAATTTGAATCCTTGCTCTGAGTTCGTCTTCAACCCTCATCACTCAATCCTCAGTTTGTATAGATTATGGTCTTTATCACCTCGAAATGGGCTTGATTTAAGTTAACCAACATTGAATTAGATAGAAAGGAAATAGGAACAAATTTAAATTAGTTTTTCGAACCAAAACGAACCTTAGAACAAGAGGTTGAAGATGAACCTAATTTAAATGACCATTATGCCCTTAAAAATGGAAATGACCATTTTACCCCTGTATCAATGTCTGATTTTTTTTTAGGTTTAGAAAAGAACAAGAGAAAAGGATAGGAATTGCAATCTAAGTTACAAACTAACCTTGATATAACCTTATATGTGCATATGAAGAATGGAGTATGAATTTTAGAAAAATTGTTAAATGACAAAAAGACCCCTAATACCCCCAACCTTTAGACTTTCAATTTTATTTGTCATATAACAGAAATTAAATTAACCCAGAAATCCTCAATGATAATATGATCAAACTCATACTTAGTTTAAAAATCAAATTTAGGATGAAAATACACAAAATTAAAATATTTAGGAAAAATGACCTAAATACCCTTAGCCCTAAAATAAAAACCCAAGAATTATATGTTATTCATCCCATATAACCAAAAGAATGGTCAAGAAACTCTTAAGAATTGTTTGCTCGAAATTATACTCGCTTAGAGATTAAAATTAGGAGTAAATACCCATAAATGAAGAATTATAAGTAAAATGACCATTTTGCCCATAAAATAAAATATGACCATTTTGTTCTCAGATCAAATTTCTAACCTTTTACTTCTAAGCTAGGCAAAAGAATTTAAGAAGAAAACTTTGATCTATGTTATAACCAAAGTTTTGATTATGATACAAATTTTAAGTAACATGATAATTTTTCAAAAATGACTAGAATACCCCTAGTTAGTAAAATTCAAGAAAACTTAAGGAAATGAATAGGTCTTTAGAATATAATAATTATCTTATAATGGGGAGGCAAATTTCTTTCATAAAAATAAAGGTGCCCAAAATTGTTTTCTTTTATAAATTACTAAAATAACCTTTTTTTAGTAAAACTTAAAAGAAATGTGGAAATTTCAAAGTAAACTTTGACTACCCATAGCAATAAACTCTCTTGTTAAATGTATTTATTTCCCATGAAAGAAAATTCATATTTGAAACCCTATTATAATAAATGATGTTATTCGATAAGTCTTCTTGACTTAAAAGATCCCCCATAATATGAAATTGACCAAAAAGAGCAAGTAATGATGAATGAATTCGTCAAGTAGTATTGAATGGATATTATGAAGTGGGGATTTTCCATTATGGGTATCTTGGGGATCTGGTACTATGAGACTTGATCGAAGAAGGTAGAGGTGAAATAATTAAAGACATAATACGAGTGAGATTAAGGAATGCAAAAATGCAATGGGTTGACTACAAAAGGTACTTGAGGAATGTATGCAGGCTGTGAGACCTTAGGGGTGTATAGGAACCAATTTTGTGGACTATCTAAGTTAAGGAAGTCACACAAGGCCAGCTTGGTAACCCTGACAACGCAGAGCATTAACCCTAAAAACGCAGAGCATTGCCAAGGTAAGTAGAGAGTATCTAAGCCTAATACCAGCTTGAGATATGTATTCCTGATCGTCACCCAATAAATTGCAAATTATGGGATTTAATGTTATGTTTTGCATAAGTCCTCAAGCGTCAGTAGTAAGAGGCAGTGAGGGATCCCGAAGTGTTAAAAATGAACTATAGGATACGATACGGTGAGTTGAGGGTATATGACTATAGGTACGCCAATAATATATGTTTATTGAAGAATTGAAGACTCACTCCTACAACTAACATTTTCAGGAAAAGATGTCTGATGAATATTGCCCCCTTTTCCATTTGTCCATTACCCCACTCTATGGTCGTTGGACCAAATACCCATTATATTTGTTAGACACTTATACAGACTATGTACGTTTCACCTTCTTTCCCGCAGAACCGTTCACCACTGCAACCCCTGGTCAGATAGATCTTCCAATAATGTTAACCTAGGTGGTACCTCCCAAATTCTCAAAATCACCTCCCTGACTTCCCTTACACCCTAGGAGGAGATGACTCAGTAACTCCAACCAAACTCCTCCCTCTACTCATATTAGTACTAGATTTGTCAGGCTTATTCCCAAAACATAATCTTCTAAAGAGGAGGATCCATCTGAGAACATAGGAGGTGAATCTTAACTTGTTCATTATGTTGTATAAGTAGTATAACTTTATGTACATCAATGTAAATTAATAAATGTAAGCACTTTTAGTAAATTGCGTGGCTTTAGAAGTAAAATTTAGGATGTTATACTACTAACAATGGTAATGCTCTACTTTTTCGGGGTTACCAAGCCGGTTTTGTGTGACCTTTTAGCTTAGACAGTCCACAAATTTGGTGCCTATACACCCCTAAGGACTTCCACAGCTTGCATACATTCCTTAGGTACCTTCTGTAGGAAACTCATTGCATTTCTCCATCATTTGATCTCACACACATTATAATTTTAATTGTTTCACCTCTACTTCCTTTGATCAAGTCTCATGGTACGAGATCCCAATAATATCCATAGATGGAAAATTCCTGCTTTATAGTAATCATTCAATACCTCTTAACCAATTCATCCACCATTACAAACTCTTTTTGGTCAGTTTTATATTGCGGGTGAGGGGGGGGGGGGGCGAATCTCTAAGTCAAGGAAGGAGACTTATCAACTTTCTTATCTATCATTGCTTACTATATTCATGGTAAAGTTAAATATATTTAATAGGATAGCATATTAACATGAGTATTTCAAAGTTTGTATAAGAATTTCGCATTTATTAAAATTGTACAAAAAGTGTATTTAGTAATTTAGAGAAGAAAGTTTAGTCATTCTATAAAAGAAATCTTCCACCTACTCTTGAACAAATATTGTATTCTTTTATTTTCAAAAAGATTTATCTAATTTTACAAGTTTTCCTAAATTTGTTGACCAAGGACATTTTGGTCATTTTCACTAAAAATTTAAATTTTTTAGAAAATATGTCATTTTTCAAACTTTATAGACTTGGAGAATTTAGTAATATCATGGTAAGATGTCCTGACTACTTTTTCTTGATTTTAAACAATAATACTAAAATTTTTCAAAGGAAAGATATTTTGGTCATTTTTCACAAATCTTCAATGTGTATTTCTTCCTAAATCTCATTTTTAATTTGAGTATAAGTTTAATCAAATCATTTTTAAAGAATTCTTGATCATACCATTGTTAGTTTAGGTGAATAACATACTAAAATTTGAATTTTTAAGGCTAGGGGTATTTTAGTCATTTTTGTGAAAATTTCAAATTTCTAAACTTATACCTACTTAATTGTACATCAAGACTTGCTTTAAACATAAAATAGAAATCCTTTTCTAATTATTTCCTGACCTAACTAGCAAACAATTCAGAAATTATTGCCTAGGGTATTTTGGTCTTTTTTTGCCCTATGGGCAATTTGGTCATTTGACCAAGGTTATCTTCAACCTTAGAATAGAGGTTTTAATTTTGGTTCGAAAGTCATGAAAATGTCAATTCCATTTCTCTTCTTCATTCTTGGTTCATCTACTCAACATTCAATCACAAACTCATGGATTTAAACAATATTCATTTAATTTTATAGAATTTTTAAGGTTTTGATAGATAGCTTAAGCTCAGAAAAACAATTTTCGTTCCCGTTAGGATCGATTTTCCATTTTTCTAGTCAATTAGGGTAAATTCTTATCCAGAAAGGTTCGATTACCTTTCCATAACCTTAATATAACTCAAATGGGATAATAACATGAAGAACAGTAGGTGCAATATTCGTCATTTTTCTAAACTTCAAAGTTAAAATTCAAAATCAATTTTTGATGAATTAATGGAGTTCAATATGTCAAATTCTCAAGAAATCAAATTCCATTATCCTAGAATGATTCTAATAATCAACATTAAAGAAAGAGTAACTCCTCCTACCTTAATTCAGATTTTTCCAGCAAAGCTTTGAAGTTTTCGATGAGTGCTCCGGTAAACATTCTAACTTGTGATTCTTTGTGAATTTCTTCAAATTTCTTTAACCAAATTGATGCTGGAGGTGTTACGAAGCCTCTAGGATTGAAAGGAAGTGTTTTTGATTGAGGGAAAAGTGAGAATCGATGAGCAGAATTCTTCTTTGATTTGAGTTTCAGAGATCGACCTCCATGGCCTTTTATTGTTCTTCCCATCGCCTTCCATGGCTTATTATATTCCTTTAGGCTAATGGTAGCTTTGTTGAGTCATGAGCTAGGGTAGGTTAGGCTGGGCAGCAATTTTTTGAGAACTCTCGAGCTTTGAGAAAGAGCTTATATGGCGATTGGGAACAAAGGCACAAAAGTAAGAGATATAGAGTTAAATAAATCCTAGAATGCCAGCGATGGGTCTAGCGGTCTCAATGACAACTCTACTTTTCCTATCTACCTATCGTGCCTAAGGAGGCAAGTTCAAACCCAACCAACCCCCTTTTTATTTGTTTCGCTTTTTATTTTATGTTTCATTTTTTTTATTCCTTATATATTAACCAAAGCGTTGGTATGCTACCTTTAAGGGGTAGCTCAGTTGGTAACCAAAATGTGTTCTTCTTCTCCCTACGCTCTTGGGTTCGAGCCTTTCCCGCCATTTTTCTCATTTTCTTTTTCTTTTCCCTTTTTCTTTTCTTTTACCATTTTCTATTTTTATTTTTATTTTTATTTTTACTTTTTTTGCTCCTAAAAATTTCTATAAATCATTTCCTAATTTTCTTTACCTACTTTTATATTTTCTTTGTTAGGATAACTAAAATAAATTTCATAAATTTATTTATTTAGTTTTATTTTTTTAATTAATTATAAATTCAATTCTAAATTCCTAGTTTATTATTTTTGAATTTATTTTTCTTAATCTCTCCATTTTAAATATCTTGACAATTATAATTGCTATATCACTAGGAATTTTCTCTAATGATTTTTCTCTAACTATCATTCTAATTTTATTTTTAATTTTCAAAATTCTTATTCTTATTTAGGATAAGTTCATCTGACTAAAGAAAGAATTTGGTGAGCTTACATCTGTATCTAAATAAGTTGACACTATCTATAAATTCTAATAAATAATATATATATATATATATATATATATTAAAAATTAAAAGTAGGATGTTATAGTGTCTTGCTTCTCCATGTATAAATGAATATTGCTATCAATAATATACTCCACTTGAGTGATAGATAGTGAATGTGAGAGTATGGAAGTAACAAACATTGATGTATTTGAAGCAATAATCCTTGAAGGAGGAAGAGGTGTGCTTAGTGATTGTTCTTAAGGTTTGTAAAATCCTACTTTTTAATTTTTAAATGTAAATATCATGTATTAGATTTTCTAGACATAGACACAAATTATTTGAATATAATTTTAGACTCTAATTTAGTTAGCCAAAAAAAAATCTTAAATGGATTTAGAAGTAAACATTATGATAATTAAAAAATAATAAAATTTAAAAGATAAATTAAAGAAAGATAATTAGATAAAAATTACTAGTAACGAATCAAAAATAATCCCTAGAATATCTAGGAGAAAATTAAAATTTTATTTAATAATAAATTAGGAATTTAGAAAAAGAAAATATAACTTATAATTAAATTAGTAATAATAAAACTAAATTAAATACAATTTATAAAAAAATTATTCTAATACAGAAATTATAGAAATAGGTAGAGGAAATTAAGAAAAGAATTTTAGAAATTTTTAGGAAATTTTAGAAGCAAAAACAATAAAGTTAAAAATAAAAACAAAAAAATAAAATAAAAGAAAAAGAAAAGAAATAATAAAACGAAAGAAGGAAAGTAGGGGAGAGGAGGATTTGGAACCAGGAACATGAGGGAGAGAGAAATAGCGCACTCTGTTGCCAACTGATTACCCACGTGGGTAGCAGCATATCATGCGTTATTAAATAAACAAAGGATTAGTACCTAAATAAATATGCAATAAAAAGCAAAGTGGAGTAAAAGGGGTTAGGCTGGGTTTGAACCCGTTCCCCCAAGGCACGTTAGGAAGTGTAAGAGGAGAGAATAACCATTGAGACCATTAGGTCCATCGCTAAACTATTAATGAAATAAAATAGTTTTAACCCTTCCTCACATTCATCGTCTTTCCCAAGAGAACCTCCATTGAAGCTCCTGTTCAAAGCTTTGAGATTTTTCTACAAATCACCACCAAAGTTAGCTTACACCTTCCTCGTGACTCAACAAGGCTATCTAGCCTAGGAGAATAAAATAATCCCTCTATGAGGGTTGGAAATGCTATAAATAGCCTTGAATCGAAATCAGAATCCACCATTGAAGCAAGCTTACTCCTCTTCAAAAAATCCTCTACACACTACCCCATTGCTCCTAACCAATCCCAAACGATTCGCCATATGCCCAAAAAACTATTGGTGCAGAGAAATGAAAGAAACAAGCAAGGGATCATAACTTGGCAGTGGTGACCCAAGCCTTCATCAAACAAAATCAAAAATCCAAATTGAGGTAGGAGGAATCTTTTCTTTTTCTAAATTTGATTATAGAATCGTTCTATTATGATTCAATTAGAATTTCTACAAGTTTAGAGTCATAAAATACTATAATTCTCCAGAATTGAATCACGAGTTCTTCATTTTCAACACTCTAAAAATTCAAAATTCAATAGGTCGCGATTGACGTTAATTGATCAATTGAAAGCTGAGAGAAGTTAAGTTTAAGGAATCGAATGTTTCTAGGTTAATAATTTGACAAAATGCAATTAGAACTCGAGATTGAAAATTTGAATTTCACTAGTTCAAGCCCCAATCCAGAGGCTGAAGATAAAATGAAATTTACCATTTTGCCTCTCCTTTTAAAAAAAATTATCAAATTGTCCTTAATCTATTTTTATTTATTTCTAAGTCATTTTTATTCATTTTAACCTCAAATTAGACCTGGAGATGGCTTGATCTGTGTACTTAAGGAAGAAACAAAAAATTCTCATAAAAATTTGATGAAAATTTAATTATTTTTTAAAATTCCAAAAATATCCCTAATTAAGTCAAATAAAGATTTTTATTCTTTTTAAACAATATTTTAAGGGGAAAATTATCATAATATGTTTTAGAATAGATTTAATATATTTCCTTCAATTTTTGAAATTATAAGACTCTTGAAATAATTTATTTTTCCCAAAATGACCAAAATACCCCTAGGGTATAAAAATAAGAATTTTAGCATTTCTAGGATATTTTAACCTCAGAAAAAATAATTTCAATTCCCTACACCACTACAAGAATTTTTTCCCAAAATTTATGGATTTAAAATATGAGGAAAATTTCAAAGAGAATAAATTTTTCATATAATAGAAATTTGATTTTTTTCTGCTCTTTAAAACTTCTTGAGTTCAAAAGAACTAAGTTTATAATATTAGGAAGACTGTTGTAACGACTACTTTTTCATTAATCAAGCACACATACATAGAAGCTACTTTGTTGTATTAAGTAAAGGTTTATAGAGATACACGCTAACATTACAAAAGACAATTTTTTAAACATCATCTTCCGGATCTTCGGAGGGATCTTCTTTCTCAGATATGTCAATTCTAGGAGCAGATATGATAATCTTATGCCTAGCATGGCCTGAAGTAGAGGTACGAGGGCGTCGCCTCCTAGGATGAGATGGGAAACCAGGAGCAGATCTGACAATCCTATGTCTTTGGCCTAAGGGGGATCTTTTTGGTTTATGAAGACTTATCGATCTATCTATCTCCTAATTTACTAGGATGATAAATGGATCTTATTCATTTAGTTAACACCAAAATCTGCTCAATGATTATTTATTTTATCATCAAGATATTTACTGGAGTTTTATGTCAAATATTGCTTTTACTTTACAACCTTGGATTTAAATAATTCTTTTTAGAAATTTTTATTCTTTTGAGGTAAACATTTAAGCATGTGAACTTTAGAATGGTCAAGAGTTTAGATAGGTTGTTGTCGAAGAAATTATGAATCAATAAATATAATTAAGCACAAGGGTACTTTTGTCTTTTTCTCATAGAGGTACTAAAATTCTTTGGTCCTCTTCTTGCTATGAAATTCTACATGTATTAATTCTTGATCATGATAGTAGTATAGGAAAATCTATTTTCCTTGTTGCAAAAATGGAATATTTCATTAATTGAAATTTTCAAGGGTATTTTGGAAAAATTTGCAAAAATCTTATTTCAACCTTGTTTCTTAGGATCTCACTTTGAAAATTTCTTAGGAATTGAAATATTTGATATTTCCTAACAATGAATAGTTTTATAGACCAAAAATTGAATTTTTTGTGGAAAACTTCAATAATTTAAAAACCAGGGGGCAAAATGGTCATTTTCATTTTTTATAATTTATTTTGGATGATTTTCTGGGTCAAAGATATTATTATTTATCTTAGACAATGTGATACAGAGTTTTGAGGTTGTTCCTAAGATTTTTCTCTCAAATTGAGCCAAGAAAATAATTATTTTTCAAGTAGGGGTATTTTTGGAATTTTATAAAAATAATTTTTATTTTAGCCAAAAATTTTCAAAATAATTGTTCTAGCCTGTTCCTCCCTATTTATACAATCTTAGGTAAAATTTTCAAAATTTTTTGAGGTCATTTGAAGCCTAAATCACTCAAAACAGTTTTAAAATAAAACAAATAGAAAATTTTAAAGGGAGAGGTATTTTGGTAATTTGGTCATCTTCAACCTCTGGAAAGGGATTTCGAACTAGAGAAATTTGAATTTGGGTTTTTTCTGTGTTGGACCAGTTTGGGTCCAATTAACCTTACAAAATTGTTCCCTAACTCAAGGCAATCCTATTTTGAGTTTTAAATTGAACTTAGAGCCTCTCTAGTTGCCAATTGGAAGAGATTTTTCTTTCGTTTAAAAACGAGAATTTTTCCTTCAATTTCAGAGATTCATGGAGTTTCAGAGCGTGTAATTGTGCAGAAATCAAATACACACAATATAGAATAGTTATGTAATCTAAATTAGAAGAAAAGAAGACTCCTCCTACCTTAATTTGAAACTTCGAATTTCCTTCAATGGAGGCTCGGGATTCTTTGTTAATTCATATTTCTTAGCTCGTTTCTTCAATTTCTTCTTCCCAACTAATTTTTGGGTGATGTACGAATCTAATGGGAGTGGTTTGAGGAATTTTGGTGGGTTAGAGAGCAAATTCGAGTAAAAATTTATCTTTGCATTTTTTTGGATTTCGAGCTTTCATTCATGGCATTTTATAGCCAATATCCATCGCCTACGGTGGTTATTTTATTCATTTTAGGCCTAGGGTAGGTTTGCTGAGTCACGGTGTGCATAGGCTGAGCTGTGGCTGTGAGTTTCAGAGTTTCTCGAAGTTCGTCAATGGTGGTTTGTAGAATATTGAAGAAGATGACTTAGAAAGGAAGAGATAATACTATTTTAATTCGATATGTTAACAGCGATGCGCCTAGCGATCTAAATGAAAAACGACACTCTTCTAAATTCCTAAGCGCCTAAGGGGAACGAGTTCGAATCCCAGCCAACCCCTTTTCTCAATCCGTTTTTATTTTTCTATAAACCACATGGCTTATACCTTATATGGGTTTTAATTGCTAGAAATGCTACCCACGTAGGGTAGCTCAGCTGGCAGTGGGACGCGTCCCCTTCTCTCTCCTTGTGGTCCAAGGTTCGAGCCCTCCTAGTGCCCTTTTCCTTTTCTTCTTTCTTTTCTTCTTTTTCTCCTTTCTTTTTCTTTTATTTTATTATTTATTTATTTTGTTTTTCTGTTTTTATTTTTTATAAATTTGTTTTTACTTCTAAAAATTCTGAAAAAATTCATATACATTCATATAATTATTTATTAATTAGAAAAAAAAATTTGGAAAAATTTTCTTTTCTATATTT
>JAMLFT010011202.1:0-11267 GCA_026544285.1 Pachyrhizus erosus
ATTAATTTTTGATAGTATCTTAAATGAATATATTAAATCTAAGATTTAATAGGATCAAAATAAAAAATTAAATATACTTAAAATTAAACATTAGACAAAAATTATAATTTTTAAAAAATATGAGAATCAAATTTTTTTTTTATTTTAAAATGAATATCAAAATTATAAATTGTATAAAATAAAGAGATCAAAATTATATCTAGATTTATTTTTTATAAGATTTAATTACTTATTTAAATATTATATTTATCTAAACTTTAATATTTTGATTTTAAACATACAAATTGTAAATTTTTGTCTTTCAATAAGCAAATTTAACTTGTTTTGATATTTATTGTCATTTGTCTTTTTCTCTGCTCGCATTGGGTCCTTTAACACTATCACAAAACAGAAATTAACAGTGTAAAATTATAAAATTAACAAAAATGCTTCGGTCCTCGTCCTTTCTTTGTTCTTCCTCTTTTCTCTTTTCTTATCTTTGACACAGAACCGTGGTGTACCACTCAAAACCAAGGTCTTGCAGAGTCCAACACAATTAGCTTCAGGAAGGAGGTATTTTTAATAAAAAATAAAACCAGAAAACGGAGTGCATTTGGTAATTGGAGGATTCAATTAGCAATTGCTTTCCATCACATTAACTTGATTGCGAATTGGATGTAATTTTAGCCGAAACCCAAATCTTTTAAGTAACAATCCATACCATAAGCCCAAATATGAAGCCCAATATGTTTTTGGTGGACAGGGAGACAATGGGCCGAGTATTTTTTTTATAGAGAGCGAGATGAAGTGAGTGAGAGATGGAATTGGATATGTACGTATTCCCGTGACCGACGGACAGTGTTCTGGGCAGAAGCCGGCGACTGGTTGACGCGTTGTTATTATATAAACGATAAACGATAAACGATATTCGGAAATGAATAAGTAGAATTCAGATACTTGTTTTCGTCCTCAAATAGTTAATTTCAAAGGTTAGTCTCTCTTTTACTCAACTGATTCCTAAATCGCAATTAGAAATTGTAACTGGCTATAGTGCTCTGCTGTGCTCTGCTGTGCTCTGCTGTGCTCTGCTGTGCTCTGCTGACTTGCAGCCTCAGTCTGTTCTCGGATGTGCTTTATCCACTTGTTTGGTTAATTCTTGCATATAAAATGGAAAAACAGTGATCCAATAAAAATAAATATACTAATTTGGAATGGAAGCTTTCTCAAGTCTTTTCCATGATTTTTTTATTTTTCTACTTAGAAGGTGTCTGTAGACCACGCAGCTTAGATAAATTTGATGTTTTGATTTGCTTTAACCCCGAGATTCATTTGTTTATGGAAAAATGTCAAGGCACACCCCATTTTTGGGTGGAAGGAAGAAAGAGATAGGAAGAAAAAAGAAAAGATAGCGAGAGAAACTGACAAATAAGATAAGTCATGTAGTGGGAAATGAATAGAATAGAAATGTAGGAAGAAAATAAGGTGACAAAGGAAAGTAAATGTATGCTTATTAGAATTGTTTATTTATTTCTGCACTGTTTATCAACGTTATAACTAAATATTTTCCTCTAGTGTAATCCCATCCTTTCTAATGTTTAAGGTTGTTTTATTTACTTATTTTATAAAGAAAATTGGTGAAGATGAAGCTACAAGCAGCTCCAATAAGTTGTAGGCTTTTAGTTAATAAGTACTATTATGCTATTTTAAATTTGGCTTTGACAATAGCCTTGTGGCTGGATTTGGCATTGAAGTTTGAAATGTCTATGCTACAACATGCATACTTAAAATTTACACTAGGACTAGGAAGCTGGATTTCTTTGGGTTTGGTCTGTGTTTCTAAATTTGGATCCGATGAAATTTGGAAGCATTATGGTTGAATTCTCTAGTCAACACAACAGGTAGAGTTTGTGGTTTAATTCATTGCGAAGTGAAGAACCTTTCAAGGCTTCATGTGTAGTGTATCCTCTTGAAAGAGAGGGGTGTCTTTAGGAACATGAATACAGATGGTGCATAGCTGTCATGTAAGGTGTTGGGTTAAGTCCCACAATGAGCACAAATCAGGGTTTTAGTTGCTTGTGTTGAGTTTGGAATGTTGAGCAAACTGCCAGTTGTAAGCCAAAGGAAGTTGAGGATAACAAGTTGGAATTGCTGGTAATCACTTGTCAGCCATAAGGTGGTGAATTCGTTCCTGGACCTTGTACACACTGCCCATCAAACTATGGGAGCTGGTCATGCCCGAAGCCCTTACCTTAACTGTAAGGAAGGGGATGCCGAACACAGTTTCAAAAACTGAATGGCTAAAGTTATTGTCTTATAAACTTTTTAAATGATTTAATTTATTTCTCTTGCTCATTGAAGATATTCCTATGTTTTACATTTTTTAGTATACATTCCTTACTGTTTTGAAACCATTGGCCCGTGGGTATGTCTAGGCTAAACAATGTGCTTAAGTTAGGCTGGTCGTGGTCCTAAACCCTAGACATCTAAAGCCACCTTTGTTCACCTCCCAAACATGACTATATGGAACTCCTAATTTTGCAGTGAAATGAATAGTATTCTGTTAATCATGTGATTCTAATTTTTTTAGTAAAACAAATAAATAAAATGCCTATAGCCTAATACATATGTTGATTGCTCCATTTTGGTTCAGCTGCTTCCTGTATGAGTAAGATATGGTGTAAATAAAATTTCTGAAGTGCTGTTGGTTAAAAAGAACAGCCAAGATAGCAGTGCATAAAATTCTATGGACCCATCTATAGTGAAGCTTCTGGAAGATGATGAGGTTTTCTCCTCTCTTCTTTATACTTTATTTTCAGAAAACATCTGCTGTTGCTGAATTGAGGCTTAACTTATCCAGTCACTGTGTTTGGATGTCCATAGGATGAAACTATGCATTCAGGGGCAGATGTGGAAGCATTCCAGGCTGCATTAAATAGAGACATTGGAGGAGATACTTCAAGTTCTCAGCTGTCTGGTTCAGACACAGGTATCCATTAATTTACTTTTCTTTTTCTAAGCTCATGCTGTCAATAGTATCTTAGGGTGAGCCTTTGGTGCAACAATGCATCAATTAAAGTTGTTGCCTTGTAACCTAGAGGTCACGTGTTCAAATCCTGGAATCAGCCTCCCTTCTTGGAGGGGCAAGGCTACATGATCTACTCTCCCAGATCCCACTTAGTGGGAGCCTTGTGCATTGGGTCACCCTTTTATGCCTATAATGGTATCTCTCTCTTTCTCTCTTATTCTGATCTCTTTGATTTCTTTGTTGTTATTGCTTGTTATGTTATTAAAACTCACTGTTTATATATCAATTCAAAATGATAAAAACTATATGGCTGAAGACTAAATTATTTTGGTTGTTGATGGCAATTTAATTAATTGTGCCTTACATTGGTTTCTACTTTTAATTTCAAAGGTTGAAATTAATTTCAGATATGAAAGTAATGGGTTTTTGACATATCACATATCTGTTCGAAAGGTTGAAATAATAAATGAATTTCCATTTCTGTATCAAATTATCAATTAGGGCAGCTGCTCCTTTCTTGTTCTTTTGTTGACCATTTACTTCTTGCTAAGATTCTCTTCATATTACCTTATACCATATCTTTTTGTGGCTTAAATACAATTTTGGTTTTTCTATTTTGCTCATTTCGCAATTTTGGTCTCTCCATTTTTGAATAGAGACATTTGATTTCTCTATTTTAGAAAATCTATAATTTTGGTCTAATTATTAATTTTGCCTACGTTTTGTTTATTTTATTTTGGTCCAATTGAACCTACACTTAACATACTCATTTAAGGTGCCATTAAACAATAACTTAATTGATTAAAATGTAAAAAATAAAAGAAATAAATGTTGGCAAAATTGAGAATTGTACAAAAATTGCGGATTGTTTAAAATAGAAAGATCAAATGTCTCTATTTTGAAATAAAGGGACCAAAGTTGTATTTAAGCTTTTTTCTTTCACTTTTGTTTACTAATTGAAGTGGATAGCAGTTTGATTCATTATCTTTGTTGTTTATTTGGTTTTCTTCCTAATCTATGTAAGTCTTAATACTATTGTTTATTACATTTTTCTTTCTAATTCTCATTTGCTATTTGAGAAGAATCTGTATCTGATTGATCAGTAACAACTTGATCGTTAGTAATAAGATGTTCTTGAGTCCAGTTTAAATATATAATCAGAATCTTAGGAGTATAGGAAAATCATATTGACTATTGATTCATGTGATTTTTGTATTTGCTTGGTAAATTCTCAGTTGCACACGCTTTGTGCTACTATGACTTTCATTTTTTTTCTGAAGGAGGCAATAATTCATTGAGTCAGTCATTACCAAAGTGGCCAACTTCTAGCCATGACAACCAAACTGACTGTCAAAATCAAGAGCCTAAAGTTGTGCAGCAGCAAGAGAAGCAACATTCGTCTGAAATGGAGCAGAAGCAACAACAACCTCTCGTTGAACAACAGAATGTTGCTTCTCATGATACCAATGATCTCCCTTCATCTCAGAAACAATCTCAAGATGAAAGTGTCCAAGGCCATACTGTACAAGCTCCCCACCAAAATTCTCAAACAGATGGAATTCAGAATTCTGAAAAAGATCCTGTCTGCAACCACGAGGCAGTCAACACACATAATCCAAACCATGAATCTCAGTATGCAAAGCTGCAGCAGATGAGTAATCAACAGGCCACTGTCAATGAGCAGCCTGGCAGTCAGGTCAATCGGAATAAACAGGTACCATTTGCTATGTTGCTGCCTATGTTGATTCCCCAGCTTGCCAAAGACAGAGCCATGCAACTTCAAACTTTATTTAATAAATTGAAGGTGTGTTTCTTAAACCAATTTCACTACCATGTCCTTTATGCCCTCTTTTGTGCTAAATTTTTAATGTTGCGATAGTAGGCTCAGTCATATTACTAATTTTTTGTTTTGTCAATTTTGTTACTGCTTGTTATAGAAAGATGAAATACCCAAAGATCATTTTGTGAGGCTTATGAAAGGTATTGTGGGGGATCAGATGCTTAGATTAGCATTAACAAAAGTGCAATTGCAGGTAGGGAGAGAAGATGGTTTGTTAGTGTTAGAGATGGCTTTTTCTTAATTCTCAATGTCATGGTTATGCTAAGAATCGTCCTTTTATACTGTTATAGACAAGATCCAACCTAGGACCCTCTGGGCAGCAGCATCCGCCTGTAAGGACACCAAATGTTAATTCAGGTGCAACAAAATTTAATGATACCCATGCATTAGCACAGCTGCATCAGAGAAGTATGAATGCTGTTGCAGATCAATCTCATAATACTTCCTCGGCCGTCCAAGTGAAGAATGAACCAACCTATCCAACTATGGACATTAATGCTAAAAAATCTCGGGAACTGGATGTTCAAGTAGAATCTCAAGGGGTGCAACTAAGTCAGTTACCATCATCCGGTTCTAATGCTGTTAGTCAAGAAATGGAAAGATCCTCACTTCACATACAAGGCCTTAATAAGGAGCAACAACAGCATCTACATTTGCCTTCAGCATATGGTAGCAGTGGTGGTAATTATAACCCTTTTTCGGGTTCAACCAGTAGTTCCACATCTTCTCTCAGATCACAACCTCGTGATTCACACATGAGGCAAATTCCACATCAGAGCATCAGTCCAAATCAATTAGGTGGGGCAACACAGGCTTTGATTGGTATGACAAAACTTGATCAGCAAAATTCTTTCAATGATCCCAAGAGAATGCCTGGTGGATATGTGTCTCCTATGGCAAACAATACAGCATCACAACAAGCTTCAAATTCTTGGCAACCGTCAGCAAACAAAGAACAAAATTCAGGCTTGTTTTCATCTGTTTCATATGTCAAAAAGGAGCCCAATGACCTGTCTACTGAGCAGCAACATAGGCATAATTTGTCTAAATTGCACGGGCTGCATTCTGTTAATTCAGTGCAAAATGAACAGGGTAGCAGTGCCAATCAAGGCACCCTAAAGGAGGAGTTTTCAAGAGGCCTTCCAGCATCCACAAGTATGCCACATACAACATCTTCTAGCATGCTGCCTCTCAATTCTGCTTCCCCTTCTGTTTCTCAAATTGATCCTAGTGCCACTGTAAGTTAGAAACTAGTGTGCATGTTTTTGTCCAAGATATAATGGCTTAGATTTTGGGGATCCAATAGTGTCCAAATTTGTTTTAATTTTCATTGGCACGATGCATCCTTTACTAGCACAATATATTGATGGTGTCTTAACCGTAAATTTACAAAACACTGAGGTCTTTCAGTGATTTGTATTCAGGAAACGGTGCCCTTTTACTAATATTGTATCTAGAAAAAAAGAAGTTCTTCACTATTATTATAATTCTGTGAAACATTTTGTTAATATTAGGCTTTTAGTATTGAAGTAATCAATATATTCCCCTCTTTTCTTTTTGTTTTGGTAGAGTTATTACAGTATGCTTTATTTAATTGATTTTCTCCTTTTTATCTTGGTTTTCTATTTTGTTCTTTTGTTTAGGAAGATTTCTTATTCTCCTTTTGCTTTGCTATTCTCTTCATCTTAATAATTGACACTCTTCTTTTATCAAAACAAAAATAATCACGTAACAGAGAGCTGATAAGAACAAGTATGAAATTTTTTTATTGTCAGTAATCAAGAGTGATATTCATACCCCATCTTACTGAATCATAATTTTTACGATTATTCGGATTAATAAGTTACTTCAGTTAATTTTATTAGCTGCTTTCTAGTGGTATTGTAATAATTTTGCACTAATAGGGTGGTCTATATTTAGGCTTGTGTGTTCATTGTTTAGGTGTTATTGACTCTGATATTAATGTCCAAGTCTCCCATATTTGGCAAACATCTCTAAACTGTCATGTTTTTGAAATCTTCATTTTTCTTTGCTGGAATTCTCCCTAGCACCCATAAGTCCTATTAGACTAGCACTTAGATTTGACTTTTTATAGCCAACATATCACTTGTGAAACTGCTGTTGCCTTGAGATGCATACTGTTAAGCATTAACCTTTGACATCCAAGGTATTGCAAGTTGTGAAAAAGAGAAACAAGGGTATAATTATGTGTATAGTTTCCCGGTAATAATATCCTATCCTCAGCCTTCCACTTTTCAAAGCATTGCTATAATGAAACATGAATTTAATTTATTTATTTTTTACAATTTTTTCCCTTAAAACACCTAGATTGGATATCATGCTGTACATAGAGCAAGCTCTGTTTCTAATGATATCTTCCTACTTGGTGATACCTAATTTCCTTGCCCCTTTCTTATTTTATCAGTTAAGCTCTCAGATCCCATCAACTGTTATAAATGCAAGGACACCTCTGAAAAAGCCTTCTCCTGGGCAGAAGAAACCAATTGAAGCATTTGGTTCTTCACCTCCTCCTCCAAGGTGATATATTATATTCTGCTTTTTCATGATTTACTTGTTTCCATGTTAGTTTTTTAATCTCGTACCGATTTTGAAATGTGCATGTCTGCTTGTTATACTACTACAGTAAGAAACAAAAAGTGTCTGGGGCATCTCTGGAACCAAGCATTGAACAGCTTAATGATGTTACTGCTGTTAGTGGTGTTGATCTTAGGGTATGATACTTTATCAGGCTGAACTAGTTGTAAGTTGGAAATGTGTACTTTTCTATTTTAAAACCTGAGTCTGATTCTGTGTCTCTCTTTTGTAGGAGGAGGAAGAACAATTATTTTCCGGGCCGAAGGAGGACAGTCGAGCTTCAGAAGCATCTCGCAGAGTTGTGCAAGAAGAGGAGGAAAATCTGATTTTGCAGAAGGCTCCATTGCAAAGAAAATTGATTGAGATTAGTTAGTCCTATTTATGCCAAACCCCTGTCTGTCTGATTTTATTCTTTCCATACTTGTAAATAATCTGGGTATGTACTAAGGCCCACAAAGTCTAATAGCTGTTTTTTGTTGTAACTTGTGGCAGTAACTGAGTGTGGCTTGAAGGGTACGAGTAATGATCTGGAGAGATGTTTGTCACTGGTGAGATTCAAACAATTTTTCAATTTTATTGCAGTAGTGGGATTGTGTGTAATCTTACATCTGAAAGTAAATGTTACTACAGTGTGTGGAGGAAAGAATGCGTGGAGTAATAAGTAACATGATTAGAATGTCAAAACAGGTCGGTTATTTTCTCTAATATTTAACTGCTTGCATGAGTAGTCTTTTCATCAATGAATGAAATTTCTTATTTCCAATAATTTCCTTACCAGCGAGTTGATTTGGAGAAGACAAGACATCGGACTGTTGTCACTTCAGATGTTCGGCAGCAAATCCTAACAATGAATAGGAAGGCAAGGGAAGAATGGGAGAAAAAACAGGCAGAAACAGAGAAGCTCCGGAAACTAAATGATGTGGGTTCCACTTGGAATTCTGTGGGGATTTAATGACAAGCCTTGTCCGTGCATGTTTTCTACGCATGGATATTTTTTTAATTTTGGTTCTCCTTTGTGCTTATCATTTATAACCTTGTAATGCTATTCTTAATTATAGGTAGATGGTAATGCTGGGATTGATGGTGACAAGGAGAAGGATGAAGGTCGCACTAAATCGACAAAGGTATTATCACTTTTTCTTTTGGTAGTAAGGTATTACTCACTTTAGGTATCATATTTCATCTTTATGCACATGGGAAATCTTATCTTTGGTCGGTAATATTCTGCAGGTGAACAAAGAAGTGGATGACAAGATGAGGACAAATGCTGCTAATGTTGCTGCCCGAGCTGCTGTTGGGGGAGATGACATGCTGTCAAAGTGGCAACTTATGGCTGAGCAAGCCAGACAGAAGAAACGTGAAGGGGGAGTGGATACTTCATCTGGTTCTCAACCAGCTAAAGATGTGAGCCACAAATCTTCAACATCAGGAAGAAGTACAAAAGATAATCCGGCAAGGGAGAAAAAAGGTCCAACTTCTGGTGGGTTTCTTCTCTGTTATTTATCTATCATTTTAGCTGAGTAAGAGCTAAGAACTCAATGGCAAGAAGATGGGAAGTCAAATTTAGATATTGTTACCACTCGGCAAATTGGATTCGAGGCAAAAAATTTAGAGGAGGAAGAAAATAGAAGGACTTCAGGATATATCACATCTGATATCTTTTTTTGGATTATAAATTGTTGTAAATAACATCTAATCATGTTTTTATAAGAGAACAACTAACCCTAAAATAAGGAAACTATGACTTAAAAATAAAAAAGAAAAAAATAAAAGGAGAAAAATGATAAAAGATCAAATAAGATATTGATAGATCTCCTAAGATATTTCTGTTATTTACAACACAAATATTTTGGTAAATATAATTTAACCAAATGAAGAATAATGTCCTCTTCCCAACTTTTTATAAGACAATTTAGAACAATGTTGCATGTTTTCCTCCTAGTTCCTCCAATTTAGTTGATAAACTGATTGTACTGATCCAAATAGCATAAATTAATATTGTAAATGCAACTTCATTAAACTTGATAACTCCACCTTCACTGAAGGATCAAATTATGTTTGGTTTCTATGAAAGATACTATGTGCAGACCCATTGTGATTAAGTTGTGCAACTTTTTAGTTGATATTTTATCCCTTTGATGTGATATGCCAACAGGGGCAGCTAGAAAATTTGGGAGAAGTCATGCCACTACACCGCAAACTAGTGTAGCTCGAAGCATCTCCGTCAAGGACGTGATTGCAGTCCTGGAGAGGGAGCCCCAGATGTCCAAATCATCACTTCTATATCGATTGTATGAGAGAAATCATTCTGACACTTCAACTGAATAAGGTAAAATGAAATGCCTAGGTTGTGTTGGCCTTCTGATTTCATCAATTAGCATATCATGAGCTTATGCTAATCAACTAATATCACAAGTTGGTAATCTGCTGAATTGGCTTACGATTTGTTAATATCACCACGTTAATTTGGAAATAGTGAAACTCCTCGTCAGACAATGTTGAGAGTTTTTGGCAAGGAGAGTTGTACCTCAAAAATTACCGCACACCTAGCCCCGTCTGATGTTAACTGTTTAGTAATAGAGTCATGTATGTTTCTGTATCAAAAACTGTAGGCAGCATTGTACTATTTCTATCTCCAAATATTTAAGTAACGGTGGTGCACTGGATTCACTTGAAATTTTAATTTTACAGCTAAAATTTCTGTAGATAACGTGATGTGCACCAGCAGGTGTGTGAATAAGACTTATTACACATTCAGTGGAAGGAGACGTTAAATTATTTGTTCCCTTTTTGAGTTTTAACAAACATTACAATTTCTCCTAGAGGGATCCAACTGGTCGGAAAATTATTGTTTCACAACAGTCATCCCCCATATCTCTGGCAATGAGGGGGGACCTAATATAATCGGATGATGAAAATTGTGTAGATACAAAATTACGTGTTTAAATTTATGTATCCACTATTATTCCTACTATAAACTGGACTTAATTTATTTTTGAGAGTGACTTGTGATCCACATTTCTATACGTTTTAAGGCAGGGAATGAACCAAGCTAGCTAGCTTGGGAATTGGGAGCCTTTATGTAGCTCGGTTCAGCAGATTCATTAGCTGGAAACTTTTGCTGGTTTATTAGATGGGTAGAGTTTGAATTTTCGTAAGTTTGACTCATTTGCACGTGAATTTATTTTAGATACACACTTCAATTGAGAAAATAAATTCAATCACTTATCCTCTGTAAATAGAGTGAAGCAGAGATATAAGAATTAAGGATAAAAATAAAAGAGAAATAGAGTTAAAGAATATGATATTTCTATAGAAATAAGAAAAAAAGAATTAGAGAAATTTCTTTCTATTTGTTTGAATTAGTGGAAAAGAGGGGAAAGAAATAAGTTATATAATTGTTTTTGTTAATTAAAATTATTTTTTCTTTATTATTTTCTTTTTTAAATACATTATTATGTTATGAAACAAATATTTTAAAAAGTTTCATAACGCATGTTCTTCTGCATTGCATGAAATAAATTATTTGAAGAGAATGATATTTTTTTTATTAAAATAATAAATTTAAAACTTGAAAAGAATAAAAAAATATATTTTTATATAAACTTAATATAATATGATGATATTTATCTATTTTAGTTTGTTATAGTCAATTAATCTTTACGTTATGATTTCTAAATTCAATATAATCAAGAAATTGTTCTTGATTTTTATTTATTTATTTATTGTAAAAAATTATTTATGTTAAAATTAAAAAATTAATATGAAGAGACTCAATAATAATTATAGAGTAAACTGTTAAATAGTTTAACTTATTTTTCTTAAAAA
>JAMLFT010011203.1:0-11267 GCA_026544285.1 Pachyrhizus erosus
TTATAACTTAATCATTAATTTGTATAAATATTTCTTTTATAATGTTTGGATCACTTTTTATTAAGAGAAATTACTTAATATGTAAAGTATTTGTACTATGTTTTCATTGATTTATAAGGAAAAAAAATATAAAAATTGAATTTTATGATTATAATAATGATTTTTTATTGTCATAATGTTAAAAGAAGAATTAAATTCACATTTCTTCAAAAATTAAACATTAATGTAAAAACATGGGACTGAATCCAAATTTGAATAAAAGTTTAGGACTTAAAAATACATTTTTTTAAAATATATTTATTAGAGTTAAAATATTTTTGTTGTTAATTTTTTTTTTAAAAGTTCAAATATAATTATAAATTTATTTAAATATTTATGTGAGAGATGTTAAGAAATCGTAATATTATTAAAAATAATTAATATTTATATTGATATATGAATCATGAATCATTAAATTAAAAGAGTTAAAAAAGTTATATATAATACAAACGTACAAAAAAAAAATAGAAGGAAAAAAATTCTTAAAAAACAACACTTGACATTGTGAGAAAGAATTTTATTAATAATATATAGATATATAGGTACTATTTGTTGGCCTGACAATGATATAAACAATAATAACAAGACAAATGGTTTGTATTTGGGGTCTCATCTTTCAACAACTAATTGAACATGTTGCTATAAACATAGTACTGACATTCTTTTTAAATATGAATCTCTGTTCTTAAATCACTTATTTGTATGCATTCAAATTACTAATTTTTATTTAATAAAACAAATGGAACTATCACATCTACTCTGAATTAATTTATCTCTGGCATGTCAAATTACGGCCAAATACTGCTGTCATCTATCATTTCGGCTGCAATGACCAATGATACAATTTTTGTTTTTTAAAATACAAATAATGAACCCTATCATCAATCACGTGAGCTTTTACATAATAAAAATTGTTTCCTTTTCACCCTATTAAGATCATATCGTACTATCATTTAAGAATATAACAGTATCCAAATTTATTTCTATTCCGATCCATGACATCATGTTATTAAATCCTAACTGCATATCGCATGGATCATAATGAGTATAGTGGAAGAGGATACTTTAAATTATGTCCTCAAACTATGCCACATATATTTGAATTTACTTCATTAACATGGCGATCGTGTGTTTGGATTATGGGTTCAATTTAAACAGAAATTTCATATCCGGAGTTTGCTCTTTGGTGCTAGCGACCATAGGGGAAAAGCAGAGAAATAATTTTGCATGATTTCATGGGATACATATTACATACAACTAAAGTGGAGCAGGAAAACAGAAAACAAATAACTGGGCCTCCCTAAGAAAGAAAAAAAGAAGATCATGGCTGCTACTAAATCAAACCATCACTAATTGCCGTTGAGCTTCAATTCTTAGATCTTCCTTCATCTTTCTAATGAAATCTTCAATTTTTTTGTTCAACTCCTCTGTGCTCAACATACAGCTTTCTTCTTCTACATTTTCTTCTCCCTCTTCAATCAGAATGTAATCAATTTCAGACCCTTTATTTTCCTCATCATCACCTACAACCAATAGCTCAGTTTCTTCATCTAGTTCCTTCTCTTCTTTCAAAACTATGCTACTTCTTTTTTCTTGTCCTTCATCTACCAAAATTATCTTCTCAATGTTTTCTTGTACTTCTTCGGCACAGTTTTTTGTTTCCATTACTTGCTCTACTGCAGTGTTCTGTTCACCAGGCTCACTAGTTTGTTCCTCAGTTTCTACTATCTTCAACATTAACTCGTTGGCTTCAACAACCGAGAACTGTGATTGTGAATCATGTTTAATATACGTAAAAGGCTTATTATCATCACAACTAGACCCGGAGAGAGAGTTGGTTATGCCAACAAAAACAAGGAGACCATTGCAAAGGAGAAACATGCAGTTCTTGTCTATGTTGTGAGTATAGAGTTGAAAAGGGAATGTAGAGAAATAGAATTTGAAGTAATGGAGGAAAACAAGAAAAGAAGAAGGTGAGAAGATGAAGGAACACACGGATACTGAAACAAATAATTGGGTAAGCTTAACTAGATAGTAATGAGCTTTTAGGTTCTGAGTCAAGGTTGCTATATTTTGGTTTTTAAGTTGATCCATAGTGTGCTGAACAAAAGAAAGGAAATGACACAAGGGAGGTTGGTGACAGAGGTTTTTATGAGATGACGAGGTTGGTGTATGAGGGAGGCCACTTTATATAGAAAGAAATGGTGGGGTAATTCTATTATTTTTTTGGGTTTCTAAAAATGCCCTTAGATGGAAAATTATTGTGAGGCAGATGACATGTTAGGCTTACCTGCTCTTTGGAGACTTTGTCATAAATGAAGATAGGCGCATGAAGGGTAAGTACCAAGTAGCCAGCCAGTTTTCAAAGTACTATTTGTTACAGAAATTGGCAATTGTTTTCTTCATGTTCACCGGTTTGAGGTTTACATGTCAAGTGACATTGTTCAAAATAGGGGGCAGATAGAGAGATAGAGAGTGAAGGAAGGCAATCACCTCCCAATTTTATCTTATGGAAAATGAGTGTTAGACACCGATTAAGTGTCTACGGATAGAGATAGGAAGAAAAGAGAGATAAGTGATTAATTTGATTGATGATGTAATATAATATAAAAAGAGATAAGAAAAATAGAAATATTAATATAATGTTTATAATTTATAGGTGTCACAATATCATTTTCCATCCCATAATATAAGTCAAACAGAGTACCACCTAAAACCAATAGTGCATCATCCAAAGTCCTAGAATTGTCATGCTGGGGTGAAAACGGAAAACTCTACTTTTGGATTATTGTTAGGAAATTAATCCAAACCTGTAAAATATATATAGGAGATTAGTTGACGTGAGGCTGTTATTCAACTAGTTGTTTTAAATTTGAGTTCTCTTCTAACTTAGAGAAAAAAATTGTCTTTTATAATAATTTTATCCTTCCAATAAAATTATCTTCTATAAAAGATATATATATAGTCTCTTCCTTATAAATTCACAGCATATATTAATTTGAATTATTGCAAAAATATAGCCAAATTATATACACTTTGCTGTGATTTATGTGAAATTTTTAATTTTGATTCTCACCTATTCTGTATGAGATCCAAACTTATGGTTAGATTTTAGGCCTGGCCTTGTTATTTTCATTGGGCCGGCCTTTTTATCTGTTGATTCGTTCATTAAAAAAAAAAAAGTAGAGGAAAAACGAAAACCCTAAGCACAGTAAAGTAAAAAAAATCAGAAGTCCAAACACAGCATAGGAAAAGAGAAATAATAGAATAACAAAAACATGTAGGCTAACAGGGCATAGACGAAGCTGATGGGCGGTTCAGAGCAAAACCCTACTTGAACCCTTTCTCTTTCTCTCTCTTAATCACAACAAACAACGCAACTATGTCGCTGGGAAGTCTTCGATCACGAACGATTTCATTGGCATCGAAGCGATTCTACTGCACAAATGCCGCTTCCCCTCCTCTTCCCCCTCCTCCTTCCGCCGCCTCTCCAAGCCGCTGGAACTTCTTTAAATACGCCGTCGTCGGCGCTCTCACCGGAGCCACTGGTCTCGCCGGTTACGCTTCTTACGGTTCGTTTTCCTTTCTTTCCATTTTCTCTCTTCTTACGCTTCTTCATTTCCATTTAGTCTTGATCGATAGAATCTTATTCTGTCTCTGTTTGTGTTAGGGTTGTTATTGAGTCATTGATCTTCAACTGATATTAGTTGAACAATTTTTTCTTTTCTTTTATTTGTTGGAACGTAATGTGCAGCTTACAGCTCGGACGAAATAGAGGAGAAAACGAGGTCGCTTCGTGAATCAGCCAAGTACACTACTGGTGATGGAGCCACTGCTCTCGATGTCAGTATTGCTTACTTCACAAGCTTTCTTCGCTTTTGATATTCTTTGCTAATTCCGTGTTTTTATCTTATTGGCTGGATTTTTTAGAGTCATTTTGGGGGTTTAAATATCTAACTGAATTGGGCTGATGAAATGGCCCTCGGAATGTTGTTTCTTGTTATTTCAAATGCTGCATATGCCATGAATTTAATGTTTGCATTTGTGTGACAAGTTTGCTTTTGGCTCCATTTCGTTGCTTTTATTGTTCGGCTGGCTCTTTTGTCACTCCAAGTCTAAATAATACGTTGATACAGTGGTTTTTATTGCTTTTGTAAAACAATTTAGTGATATCGGATTAATCCTATTATTTTGCTTCTTGGAAATGGCCTCTGTGGACTTTACTGTTACATATTTTTTTATTCTGCCTGGTTTTGATATGATAATTATCAGTTTCTTAAGTTTGATAGACAGTAAGGTGACATTTAGTCCATATTTTGTGCAGAAATTTCAAGGTTTGTTATACTCAACTGCAATGACAGGTGTGTTCCCCGGGTTTTATTCTGTACACTTATCCTATATCACTGTTATTCTGTTCCTTTAAATATATAAGTTGTGCTTTTGTTTCTTCATGTTATCTGTTGTTCTCCTGAAGTGTTGCTGTTATATGAATGGGAAAGCTTGAGTTAGTTATTTAGATGGTTCTATATTTCTTGTTTTTTGATTTTATGAAGTGCTCTCTGTTTTGGATAAAGATTAAAGCGTGAAGTTCTTTTAATTTTATTCAACTGAAAATAGCATGTAAAGGTTCGAATAAATGCTAAAATTAATGGTCATTTTCAGATAAACCATGGGCTCTTCCCAATTATGGCCATTATATGCCCCTACTTTTTGCTGCAGAAATAAATTGCAAATGGATGAGAATGGGGGATATAAGCATGTTTCTTGCCACCACTTTTGGAGGGTAGGGGATATAAAAGGCAAGTGAGCCGTGGCAAGAACTTGTATTGTTGAGGAAGATCAGTGCAGATAAATTAACATTGTATGCACTTTTTTAGGGGTTGGGGGGATTGAACTCCCAATTAGTTATATATCTGTATGCCTTTGACCTTTGTTCTTAACAGCTTGCTGATTCTTTTGCATGTGACACCCCAGTGCCTGCTAAAGCAGTAGAGCTTTATTTGGATGCAAGAAGGCTAATTGAAGAACAAGTTAGGGTATGTGCTTGCTTTTTAATATGCTGATTTGGGTTTTGAACTATGTCATTTAAAAAAATTCTATTTCCTTCCTTTGTTTTAATACTGTGCTCTTGCTTCGTTTTAGAGTTATACTGAACCGTACACAGACAAGCTCCTTCCTGATTTGCTTCCTCAGGAGCAACATGTGTTTACACTTGTTCTTGATCTCAATGAGACATTGATTCACTATATTTGGACGGTAAGATGTCTACTGCAAATTCTCCTTTTTTTGTTGGTAGAAAATATGATTGGTATGCTCTTTGGGTAAATGACCATTTTGGTCCTTGAATGTATAAACAGGTGACAATTTATTTCTTGATAGAACGAAAATTTTGATATAGTCTCTAAATGTGTAAAAAGTGTGACAATTATGTTCTGTCATACAACTTATGTTAAATTGGTCTTCAAAAAATGCAACTTAATGTCAAATTGGTCTTTGGACATTATAGCTTAATGACAAAATGGTCCTACGAGACATAATGACAAGATGTAATTGTCACATTTTTTACACATTTAAGGATCAAAATGGTCATTTACCCTATTTTTTTAGCAACAATTTCCTTTTTAAGAAATGCTAGCTGGCAGCAACATTCTATTTTCAACTCACACTTCATTCTTGGTTGAAATTCATGTGGGATGCACCGATACAACATTTTTTGTCCCATATCTGTATTGGATAGGTTTCGATACCTCAAGGATACATATCCCATGAGTATCCGTAACCATTTTGTTTTACAATAATAAATCAAAATTTTTGATACAGTTAAGATACATTGCAATATGTAAATATCTCTGATAAGATTAATAGAGATGTCTTTTCTCCTGATAAATATTAGAGTTATGGCTATAATATTGAATTTTACTTTTATATGGCATGTAAAGCGAGATACGGGTTGGCAGACTTTTAAAAGACCTGGAGTTGATGCCTTCTTGGAACATTTAGCTCAGTTCTACGAAATAGTGGTGTACACAGATGAACAAAATATGGTAATCTGATTTTCTCTATATTCTGAATGGATACTTGCTCGTGTAGGTGTTCATATTCATACATTTTTTATTTGTGCAGTTTGTAGACCCTGTTATAGAAAGGCTGGATACCAAGCATTGCATTAGGTATAGGCTATCAAGGCCAGCTACTAAGTATCAGGATGGGAAACACTTCAGAGTATGTGTTTATGTTCTTTTATTATTCTCTTTCAAAATTATATAGGTAAATACCTGTGTAAGGACTACAACCAATCATGGCAAATAATATTATCCTTTTATGTATAATATAATAGTGAAGTAATTTTACTCACACCTGAAGAATATAAATAAAAGACATACAATTTTATGCCGTTTTATTATGACAGATCACAGGCGTAATCTACTAGTGGTGTTCTGGATATTCTCATAATGAGTTGTTCTTTCCTTTTTGCATCCTTTGCTTGGCAGGACCTCTCAAAACTAAACAGAAATCCAGGAAAAGTTCTTTATTTAAGTGGCCATGCTTTAGAAAGTTGCCTACAACCTGAGAACTGTGTCCCTATTAAGGCATGGCAGCAGCAAGATATAGATGACACAGCCCTTTTGGATTTTATACCATTTCTTGAGTGTAAGCCCTCCTTAAAATGTATTGAAGAATGAGTTCATATTTGATTGTTGTTTTTATTATCACATCATCCCTTGTGTAAGTCCATTCCCTTAAGATGTGTTTATAGATGAATTCATGTTTGAAGTTATTGTGGTGACTTTTTATGCTTGTAAAAATTGCAAATTGCATTACCTTGTCCGTTATCTACTTGCAGTTGTTGCCCGCAGTAGTCCACCTGATATAAGACCAGTGCTAGCCTCTTATCAAGGATGTGATATTCCAAGTGAGTTCATCAGGCGTTCCAAAGACCATCATAGGTAATATTTAATATTTTAGAAACCTTGATGATTATAATATTCAGTATTTCTTTCACAAAATTTTGAAAATATGAAAAACAATGAAAACGAAGTATATAATTTTGTGATCATAACGAAAACATAAATTAATAACAAGAGAACAAGTTAAACATGTTCTTGAGGACACTTGATTTGTTTTAATTCAGTTATGTTTTTACTGACATTTATGAGAATTTAGTGCTTTCATTTGTTTTATGCTTTCAAAACTGTGACATAAATGACGAAACCAGGCTTTTGTTGTTACTATTTTCCTTTACAAAACTTTGAAAACAAGAAACAAAACAAAAACATGTGAGTTATTTATCAGCCAAGAACATGATGAAAACACATCTCATTGCACTGATCGGGAGTGTTCGTAGTAACTAAGGGTGTCAAAGATGAAGAAGTGAGTTGTTTATCAGCCAAGCATTCTATTCTTCTTATGGCTAGATCCAATCTCCTGGTCCTTCTGGAAAGGAAAAATAATTTTTCACATTCTTTCTTTTGAGAAGGAAGGATTAGGAAAATCCTATTGATTGCAATTTTCTTCGTACCCCCGAGAAAAGCATGAAAATAAAAGGCTCAAATGGGTGGCATTTTTGTATTTATCATCGAAAATAGACTTAAATATGCTTTTGTCCTTATAATTTCACAATTATGTAGTTTTGGCCCCTCAATTTTATTGCACATTTGGTCTCCTCATTTTTAGAATTTAGGAAATTTGGTCCATAAATTTTTAAAAACAAAATACTAACATGATACGATTATGATGATGTTACACTCACATATTGATGCGACAGTTTGATACATATGCTCATGTGATACTGACAGTGTTGACTGTGTCAGACTGACGTCAGCATGTCTTATAGGGAACCAAATGTGTAATAAAATTGAGACCAAAATTGTACAATTCTAAAATTATAGGGACCAAAAAATGGGTTTAAACCAAATATAAATTAAAAATGAAAACAGGAAGTAAATCCAATGCACCTTATTAGTCTAATTGTCTTTCAAGTTCACATTTTTTTTTACATCAAATTTTAGGATATTTCTATATTGACTATGTGGTAGTGTGGCTCAAGTGCAAAAGTTATGCTGATGTTGCATTTCTCTTGTTTTCTGATCCAAGTATGTTTATGGGTTATACCACAGTGGGATTGTGGGAGCGTAAGATCGGTGGTTGAAGGTTTCTTGTGTATATAGTTGATGCTACACTATTGATTTATACCATGTCTTGTTCTCAACCGACAGTTTTTGCAAATAATGCAGGAGAATGCAAGAACAAAAGAATCGAGGTCGCTTCTGGAAATGAGATTTATGATCAGTTTCATTGCAAGTTGACAAACGTTTGTTGAGGCTAGAAAAAATTGTCAGTTTCATTGCAAGTTGATTGGTTATTAGTTCACCAAAGATTTTGAAGTCACTGCAAGTTGACAAGTGATTACATGAAACAGAGAAAATGTAGATTTTGTTTTATGCAAGTCTTGCAACCCATTTCTCGAACCATTATTTAATGCCTTTCGTAATTGCCGTTGGAAGGTTTCGGGGATGAAATTGGACGTTTCAATATTTCTTGCAAGGTGATTTAACCTTGAGCGCAGAAGTGATTTTGGATGAATTTGATCGTAAATAAATTTTACAACTGACATAATAAAAGATTTTACTTGATCGTGTTGTATTTCATTTTGTTAGAAATTTTCTGCTCTGAGACTTTGACCTAGGTATAGAATCTTGATTTTGAGGATTCATTGGTATAGTGGCTTGCACACAAGTTATATATATTATTATTATGGAGATACAACTAGTTGAGTTTTATATGTTGACTTATCATGAATGTGAAATGTCGCCTTCAAAATTTGATTAAATAAATTGGTTTGTGGATGACAACAAGCTAATCATATATCATTAATGTTAACTTGAAATATTATAGCATAAAAGAAATTTTTGAAAAAAGTCTTAGTCTTTGAAAAGCCTTGTTAGTATTTATTTAATATTTATTTCTTCACTGTCTTATTTTTAATGTTAGAACTGAGGGTTGTGCATTCTCCTTTTAATTGTTCTATAATATAAGATAAAATTTCACATTTTTTGGATTGTAATTATCAGGTTGAGTTAATTGCAATTATCAAATTATAAATATTGTTATAGCATGAGCTTGCCCTAACGTGTGGATGAAAACCTGAAAAAAGTTGCCCCTCTTAAGGTGAAAATGTTTGTATGGAAGCTGGTTGAAGATGGAATCATGAGACATTTTTACATTTTCAACAGTTTATGTGGTTGATATGGGGCTCAAGTATGGATAGAGAAGGGTTTTCAACAGTCCTGGCGTCATGCAATTGGGCTGGTTAGATAGATAAAAGTGTTCATATGAATTATTAACTGTTAATAATGCAAAATTCTTTATGAATTGATATTGAATTTTAATTTTTAAATACTCATTTTAAGCATATTATTCTATTTTATATATAAAATAATTTTGTGGCATATTTTAATTTTATAATTAGAAACCTCACTTTTTGTTTAAAAAATATAAAAAATAATTGATATGGATAATGGTTAATCTCACTTTTATAAGAAAGGCCTTTTCTTTACAAATCACAGGACAATGATAGTGCTTCCATCGTAAATGTTGCTTCAAGTATTAACAAGAGTAAGAGCACGTCAAGAGTCATTATGATACAGATTTAAGCATGTGACCCCGTACTAGTCACATATCACACATCACAAATACATATAAAAAGCATCCCTTACAAGATAAAGAGTAAGCATCAAAATTGATCATTTGGGGATATTTAACATAATAAACAAGTACACAAGTTAATAATGAATAAATGTCGTGTAATTGGTGCATGGTAATGCTACAGTCTGAGCCACTGGTCTCCATCTATGAAGCTCTTGTAAAGAAAAGGTCTTGCTTCCTGATAGCTGAACGATTTTGACCAAGGCACCCTATGTCTTCTATCTGCTCCTCTTCCCTTGCATTGATACTCAGCAAACATTGCAGTCCTGAAATACCATACTCTGTACTATAAATTCAAGAATGGAGTAATGTCATATTTAAAACTAGCAACATACTTTCTGAGACACTTTATTATTATTGTTATAATGTATTAAAAATCACAATTTGTAATTTTTAATGAATTTTAGTCCATAATAAAGTATATTAAATTTTTTTTAAAAAAATTATGTTGCTAGTATTTCTCTCATAACAAATAATAATATCATACTTCTTTCTATCAGGATGATTCCAATCTGACCACCCTTCAGGATTAATATTGCCATCCATTTTACATTTGGAGTATATAATTCTTGAGTAGTTCCCCCATGCTCTGCCAAGGTACACACTGCCAGTTCCTCTAATACTGCAACCTACAAAAGAAAAACCTGTGTCTTGTCTAGGTGAATCCCTATGATGTGCTGCTATTGCTCCATAGTTATCAGCTATTGACTGAAGACGACACTTCTGCTCCATAGTTCTCAAGGGTCAGAATTACATAAACTTGGTCGCTAGTTTTGTCTTTGTAACATAGAAAGGGATCATCTTATATTACCTCAAAGAGTGATTTTGCGCTGCCACAGATAAAATCAACTTTTCCTAGGATGCGACACTTTAAGAAGTAATGATTTCCTGTGTTGTCCAAGAGAGTGTCCTGTGTTCCCTTAATCCTCACTCGATAGAACATTGCTCTTGCACTGTTTACCCTCAGTGCCACTCCTTGCATCCCTTTTCCACCAGCCGATGCAATCACTGAGTTCTGCAACCACCCAAAGATTGCCATTTGACATAGTCCTAAATGCTCTTGTCTTGTGTTGGAATTGGATTTAGTGCAGTCGCTTTTTCACACATTCATGCATTCAGTGCATTTATAACGTTGAATGAAAATTGGACAACTAAGATTTCAAATATGTGTTTTAAGTTGATTGACAGAGAGAAAATATGAGACTCAGTTTCTTGTGCAATGTATAATTTAAAAAACTGTGATAGAATAACACAAAAAGAATCAAACATATCAAATACTTAAAATATATAAAAGAAAAAAAATACTTACAACTTATATTTTCTCTCTCCATCTCTCCTCTTCCACTCTCCAATTACTAATATCTAAATAATCACTTCCTATTCTCTTACTTTTTTTTTTTATTGTTATAGATTTAGGTTTACTAATACATAACAAAATAAAAACAAAAGATTGTTATTTTTAATTAATACATTTTCTATCATATTATGTTTATATAATATATATTAATTATAATATGTAGATA
>JAMLFT010011204.1:0-11267 GCA_026544285.1 Pachyrhizus erosus
ATTAGAAAAATAATCAGAAAAATTTTATTTTTCTTATTTTCATATTCTTCTATCCTTATTCTAATTTTCTGAATTTATAAGTTTTCTAATTTCTCATTTTTACATATTTTTATTCATTTAAATCTTATTCTAAGTTTAATTTCTAACTATTTCTCTTTACATTAAAAAAAATATTTCTATATAAAAAATGGGATGTTACAATTTTGATGATGACTCTCCATGCATAATTATTTTATTAGTGGAAATAAGAATAAAAAGGCCAAAGAACTTCATGTATAGAGGGAATACCAGAGAAATTATAATGTTATCGACAAAAAGGGACATTACACCCTGAGCTAGGAAAATAGTTTAAACAAACCAAGAATATATATATATTTCCATTAAGTTGAGTTGTGAATAGAAATCCCTAAAATGCCAAATTGTAGAAAATGATCCTTTTGCCCATGTATAGTTAAATTGGAGTTACCTTATGTTGTTGATCATTGTAATCTTTGTTATTGTACTTAATTGTGATGGATTTGTAATATAAATGTGATTTCATATGCTTACTATTACTAAAAAGTAAATTTTCTAGATAAACTATCCATCTAAGACAGTGACAACCATAAAATAGTTGATGAACTAAGTAAGGGATACTCAGACAATGGTGACACAACCTAAACCAATTGTAATAAATATGTACACCTGAATTCCTAATCAAGTACCAAGGTAAAATAGAGTTGGAAAGGCAAGAGATATAAGGAAGGAAGAATGGATTGAAAATCCTAACGAGAGAGAATTTCAGTTGGAGAATGCAATGGTTGACCACACAAGGTACCTAAGGAATGTACGCAGGCTCTGGTGAGACCTAGGGGTAGATGAGGTGCCAAGTTGTGAACTGCTCATAGAAACGAGGGTGTCACAAAATTCGCTTAGTGTCCTCGACAAAGCAAAACATTGCAAAGATTCGGCTGATAGTACCCTATACCAAGTATCAGGCAGGGTATGTACTCCCGATCGTCAACCAAAGATTACAAATTTGGATATTAAATGTACGCTCGTGTAAGTCCTCTCGGAGCTAGTAGTGTAGGAGGCAACGAAGAGCCCAAATTTGATTTAGAAAATTTAATTAGGCATGATTAGTGAGATAAGAGTTAACGATAGAAGTAGATTACTCTATGTCCTTTGTCTATCTATGAATTGGTGGCTCACTCCTATAGGCCCCTTCTCTTGCAGTATAATCATGACAGACGACTTCCAACCACTCATCCACCTGACGATTTTGCCCTTGGAGGGAAGATCGACCTACGACAGAGTTCAAGGAGACAATGACTTTATAGGATATGTTTGCTTCGTCTTCCAACCCACCAACATAATAGTACCCTAACAATTTCATCACGTAGACTTGCTAGTGGTTCTCTCTCAAACTCCACCACCATGATTCCTTAACGTTCCCGCTAACCAAAGGAGATCACCTACCCCTCAATCACCACAACCACCTCAAGGGACAGTCTAAATGGACAATGTGGACCACAAGAAGGGATCCGTAGGGAAAGAAGATCCCTAGAAGACAATGTGGACCAAGGATTGATGACTCACTCCTACACCCCTTCTATCTTTATAGATTCAAAATGGTAGATGAATGTTAACCATTATTTCACTTGACAATCCTATCCTTAGAAGGAAGATGGACCTACGATAGAGTTCAGGGTGATGATACTTTTATGGGATATGTCTGGTCCGCTTTTAGACCAACCAATATCATAATACCTTGGCAATTCCATCATATAGATCTACCCATAGTCTTATCCTAGACTCCACCACCAAGATTTATCGTAGTTTCATCCACACAAAGATGACCACAAACCCCTTAACCACCATAATCCTCTATGCGATTAGTTCACGTTAATAATCCAAACAAGAGAGAAGATTCTATAGAAGAAGAAGATCCCTCTAAAGCATCTGACTAGACTGAATTAAGTTCTAGAAGAATAGTTAACATAATATTTTGTTCAAATATTAACAATATTGTACTAATGTAATAGTAAGTTGTACGAATTCTAAATGGAAGTAATGTAATAAGTTATATTATTGTCAAATTGTAATTCCCTTGGTAAAGTAAGTTTTAAAGATTTACCTACGCTAAAACTATTTAAATACTATTTCTTATTTGTTGAAAGTAAATAAAAAAGGGGCATTGTAATGTCCCTTCTTATTATTTTTATTTAATAGAAAATATTTCTAGAGTTATTCTGTAGTTGAAAATTTTCATTTAATTAATTCGGGAAATTACAATAACCCTAACTTATCATAATTCTTTCATTCCAAGTTCTCATTACATAATTTACACAAGATAGAAATTTAAACATTCTTTAAACATTATGATACATGACATTAGAAACAAAAGTTCTTTAATTATACTAATAAATAACTTAATCTAGTCTAATCTGAAGCTTTAGAGGAATCTTCTTCATCAGATGATTCTCCTCCTTGGTTCCAATGACTAGCTTGTACTAATCCCGTGGATTATTGAGGAGACTGAGGAGTTTGAGGTCATTTCCTATTAGCTAGCACATTAAGAAACCTGGGTGGTAGTGTTTGAGAAAGGACTATTGGCAAGTCTACATGGTGGAACTGCTAAGGTACTACAATGTTGGTGAGTTTGAAAGTGAAGCCTACATACCCTATGAAAGTATCATCACCTTGGATCCTGTCACAGGTCCATTTCTCTTCTAGGGGCAAAACTGTCAGATGAATATCATTACCTTGGATCCTATCATAGGTCCATTTCTCTTCTAGGAGCAAAACTGTCATATGAAAAAGTGGTTGGAATTCATCAGCCATGCTTAGTCTGAAAGAGAGGGGGTGTAGGAGTGAGTCATTAATTTAGGGATATACATACATGACAGGGTCAATCTATCTATCATAGTCTCTCCTCTCATTATTCACGCCTATTTAGAATTTTTAATCATTTTAGGGCCCTTTGTTGCCTCCTTACTATTATCTTCAAGAAGGCTTGTACGAGTGTAACATTGAATATCCAATTTGCAACTTTTGGTTGGTAATCGGGAGTACATACCCTGCTTGGTACTTGGTCTAAGGGTATTATCAACCGAATCTTGGTAATGTTCCCTTTGTCAAAGACGCCAAGCCAATTTTGTGACACCTTCTTTTCTCTAAATGGTTCACAACTTGACACCTTATCTACCCCTAAGGTCTCACTAGAGTCTGCATACATTCCTCAGATATCTTTTATGGTCAACTATTGTATTCTTTGTCTTAATTTATCACTTGATAGGGTTTTCGGTTCAATCTACCTTCCTTATCACTTTTGTCATCTCTACTATTTCTTCTTATAGTGGTACTGATATTAATTCAAGGTTCTTAATGGACAACATGCATTTGTACATCAAATCACCCTAGATTATGTCATTATTGTCTAAGCATATCTAGTTCATTAACTGTCCTAGGTTTTTTTTTTTAGGAATTATTGTCACTAATGGACAGTTAACAAGTATATCTGCCTTCCACAAATAGTAAAATCATTTAACCACATTGATATCATCAACACAATACATTCTAAGGTACAATCAATGATTCACAATAATTAATCACACATTTTACAATCAAATAATATGGTAGGGGTAAAATGGTCATTTTTTAGAAGATGACCTTTAGGTATTTTGTACTCATTTTCAGCTCTTAGTATCTTATGTTGTTATTGTGTATTGTAAATTTTTTTTTAAGGTTCTATTAGTGAAAAATTAAACTTTTCTAATGTAGGGGTATTTTGGTCAATTTTATAAAATATGGTTTCTAAGATTTTTCTTTTCACAAATCTACCAAAACTATTTCGTATGTAAGCTTCTAATATTTCCTTACCAACTTCCTAAGTTCAAAAACCAATTTAAAATTAAAATAAATTCTTGTAAGGCAGGGGCATTTTGGTCATTTTAGAATTATTTATCCTTTTCAAATATTTCTCTTTTCATTTTTAATCCAAATTTCTTAGGAAGATTTCTAATATTATTAATAATTTATTTAAATAATTTTTTTTATATTATAATGATCTAGAAATGATTAAATACTCATTTTTCTATCCTAGGGGTATTTTGGTCATTTTTGTGAAAATTTACCTTTTTAAATAATTACTTCATATGTTTACCCTTAAATTTTAAGTTTGATACTACTTATTGTGACAAGGTTTTTGAGGCTATTTTCTAGACTTTAAATGGCCAAAAAGTGATATTAAAACTTAAGGCATGTTTTTAAAATAGATCCTAAAATTTTCCCCTCAAGTTTTTAATAAAAATAGACTTAAAATCTCAATTTTCTCACTTAGGGGTATTTTTGGATTTTTCAAAAATAATTTAATTTTTTGTCAAATTTTCTAAGGAAAAATTTGTGTCATTCCCTCCTAAATGATTAGAGCTATTTTTTTGGTAAATTTTCCTAATTTTATTAGGTAAAAATGGACATGAAAATAAATAAAAACAATTAGGGGCAGTTTTGGTAATTTTTTATAATTGGGAGTAAAATGGTAATTTTACCATCTTCCCCCTTCTTCCTCCTTCTCCCCTGAGCTAATTCGAATCAAGAGATTCTGAAATTTGATTTCCCTTTGCTTAAGCCTTATTTGATAAATAAATGGCGTAGAAACATTACAAACATTATTTGAAATGTAATACCCATAAAAATTGAATCAACCAATGACTTTTCCTACCTCTCGAAGGTTCTTTCGGCGAGCTCATGGCAGTGCCCTAGCAAAGATGCTATCTTTCGATTCTCTGCATGGTTTCCTAAATTTTGGGTGCAAAACTGAGCTTCGATTGATGACGAAGCTAACAAAGTAAAATGGAGAAATAAGGAGCAGGGATTGAAGAGAATTTGAGAAGGGAGGTTTTGGGTTTTTCCCCAAATTGCTCAACCTCAATTGGTCTTTATAGGCCTTCGTCCCCTCTTTGCTTCATGCTTACGCATTTGTAGGGCATGGGTGAACTCGTTTGAAGCAGACAGGGGCAGAGCGGCTTCGTAGAAATTGAAGCTCGACGTTATGGTGGTCCTGCCAATTTCGTTTTAAGGGAAAAGGCAAGCACAGGGTATAGGAGATGCTGACGTGGCTTGCACTGATTGGTGGAAGGTGGTTTCGTAAAGTTACAAGATTTTAAGGTGCCTTGTAAGCACCGAAGTCATCGCAGTCTAGTGGTTAAGACACTGGACCCCTATGCCAGGTCTCGGGTTCAAATCCCCTCTATGCCATTTTGGTTTTTTGCATTTTATTTCCCATAAACCAAGCGTTTTAAAACTTAAGTATTTTCTTTCTTAAATATGCTACCCCACTTGGGTAGCTTAGCTAGCACAAGTTGCCATCCTCCTTCTCTCCATCCAAAGGTCGTAGGTTCGAGCCCAACACCTCTGTTTCCCCCTTTTCTTTTCTTTCTTTTCTTTTCTATTTTTATTATTATTATTTTATAAATTTCAAATTTCTATTTTTAATTTCTATAAATTTTATTTTATATTTTTAAATTCTTTCAAAAATCCTATAATTTGAATTATATTTTCTTCCATTGAAATAAATTTTCTTTCTCTTAAAAAATCTATTTAGTTTGATAAGAAATAATTTATTTGTCTAAAAAAATTATTATTTTATTTTTTTATTTGATTCTTCAAAAAAAATTATTTTAAACTACTAAAAATTCTATTCTAATTCTAATTCTAATTTTCCTCTTTCTTATTCTTTAATCATTCCTTTTATGGATTTAGATTTCTTTATATTTGTTATTATTTTTAATTTTCAACCTCTTAATAACTAAAATTATTATTTATTTATTTATTTATTTATTCACCCCTAATTATTATTTACTAATTAATATATTTCTAAACAAATTAAACAATTTATGATAAGAGATAAACTCTAGAACAATAATATTATATTTGAAAATTTTGGGATGTTAAAAGCATTACACCAATTGTTATCATTGAATTAACATTTTATATATTTTTACTCAATAAATACATAAATTTAATGAAAAGGATAAGATGAAATAAAAATAAATTGTATATTTTTTACATGATCTTTATATTTTATTATAATATATTTTTATTTTAAGAATTTATTTTAAAATTTCATGTCATTGCTTTAGGATCATGTCATTGCTTCAACCTGTTGAGATTGAAATTGATCAAGAATTCATGCATCGGTTAGATTTCATGACAAATCTTATTGTGAATTTAAAACATTAATGTTAGGACTTACCTGATAAGATTTGATGATAAATTTTATCATGAATTTAAAACATTAATGTTTTAAGTTTATTATTTTATTACCAAACTTAAAGTTTGTTAAGTTTAGTTTTGTGTAACTATAGATATTGTAAGATAATTACCACTTAGAAATTAAGGTTTAAATATGTCCTATAATTTAATTAAATTGAACAAAACCATATCAGACGATTAGGAATAAATATATCAAAAAGATAGCTACTAAACTTTAAGGAAACATAATTTAGATCAATTTATTCTTCTCAAAAAGTTTACAACAATTGTTGTTATCATTGAATTAACATTTTATATATTTTAATTTAATATATACATAAGTTCAAAGAAAAGGATAAGATGAAATAAAAATAAATTATATATTTTTTAAATGATCTATATATTTTATTATAGCATATATTTTTATTTTAAGAATTTATTCTTAAAATTTCATGTAATTGCTTTAGGATCATGTCATTGCTTGAGTCTATTAAGATTGGAATTAATAAGGAAATCACGCATCGTTTAGATTTAATGACAAATCTTATTGTAAATTTAAAAGATTAATGTTAGGACCTATATGCATTGATAAGATTTGATGATAAATTTTATTATGAATTTAAAACATTAATGACTTAAGTTTATAACTCTATTATAAAACGTAAAGTTTGTTAAGCAAAGTTTGGTTTAAGTATAGATATTATAAGATAATTACCACTTATAAATTAAAGTTTAAACATCTTCCATAATTTTTTTAAATTGAACAAAATCATATCACACGATCAGGGATAAATATATATAAAAAACAATTACTTGACATTTAGGAGACATAATTTTGATCAATTTATTTGTTTAAAAAGTTTGCAACAATTGTTATCATTGAATTAAAATTTTATATATTTTGACTCAATAAATACATAAATTCAATGAAAAGGATAAGATTACATAAACATAAATCACATATTTTTAAATGATCTTTATATTTTATTATAATATATAATTTTATTTTAACAATCTATTTTTAAAATTTCATGTCATTGCTTCAGGATCATGTCATTGCTTGAGTCTGTTGAGGTTGAACTTCATCATGAATTCATGCATCGGTTAGATTTGATGACAAATATTATTGTGAATTTAAAACATTAATCTTAGGACTTACATGCACTGATAAGATTATATGATAAATTTTCTTATCAATTTAAAACTTTAATGTTTTAAGTTTATAGTTTTATTAACAAACTTAAAGTTTGTTAAGCTTAGTTTGGCATAACTATAGATATGATAAGAAAATTACCTCTTATATATTATAGTTTAAATATGCTCTATAATCTTATGAAATTGAACAAAATCATAGCACACAATCAGGGATAAATATATCAAACAAACAACTACTTATCATTTAGGAGGCATAATTTACATCAATTTATTATTTTAACAAAGTTTACAACAATTATTATCATTGAATTACCATTTAATATGCTTTGACTCAATAAATACATATATTCAATGAAAAGCATAAGATAAAATAAAAATAAATTATATATTTTTTAAATGATCTTTATTTTATGAATTTATTTTTCAAATTTCATGTGCTTGCTTTAGAATCATGTCATTGCTTTTCTTTGTGGAGGTTGAAATTCATCATTAATTAATGCATATTAGATTTGATGACAAATCTTATTGTGAATTTAAAACATCAATGTTAGGACTTACACACACTTATAAGATTTCATGATAAATTTTATTATGAATTTAAAACATTAATGTTTTAAGTTTATAATTAGATTAACAAACATAAAGTTTATTAAGCTTAGTTTGGTCTAACCATAGATATTATAAAATAATTACCACTTATAAATTAAAGTTTAAACATGTTATATAATTAATGCAATTAAACAAAACCAATTAGGAAACATAAGTTAGATTAATTTATTCGTTTGATAAATAAAAATAATTTTAATCTATTTTAAATGATCTTTATATTTTATTATAATATATATTTTCATTTTAAGAATTTATTTTTAAAATTTCTTGTCATTACTTCAAGGTCATGTCATTGCTTGAGTTTGCTAAGGTTGGAATTGTAACGACCTGATTTTCATTACTAAAACACACATGTCTAAGAGACTATTTTCATTAACTAAACAAAAGTCATGAGTACATCATTAACACTACAAAGAGAAAAATTTTAAACTTCGTTTCCTGGATCTTCTGAGGGATCCTCTTCCTCGGTGGAATCAATCCTAGGAGCAAATTTGACCACTTTATGTCTAGTATGGCTAGAGGAAGAGTTGTTGGGACGTCTCCTGCTAGGATGTGATGGGAAACTAGGAGGTGATTTAAGCACTCGTGACAGTTCCACCTGAGTTAGTACAATAGGGAGATCTATCTACCCATAGATGTGGGAGCAAATGGAGCTACATGGAAGAAAGTAAAACAGACATATCCTGTATAGGTATCTAGTTGATATAATGAATCCCTTGTCCATCGCCCACATAAAGGAGTGATAGATAAGTGGAATAAAGGGCGAAATTCTTCAAACATCTTTTCCTGAAAGGGTTAGTGTAGGAGTGAATCTTCAATTTTGAAATAGTCATACAATATGGGCGTACTTGAAAGCGTATATTCTCAACTCACCGCTTCGTTCCCTATTTAATAAATTACTAATGTTTTAGGGATCCTTTGTTGCCTCTTTCCTACTGCCACCAGAGAACTTATGCGAATCATAATATTAAGTCCATAAGTTGCAATTATTTTGGGTGACAGTCAGGAGTACATATCTCAAGCTAGTACAAGGCTTAGATACTCTCTACTGACTATGGTAATGCTTTGCTTTGTTGGGGTTACCAAGCCGGCTTTGTGACTCCTTAACCTGGGCAGTTCACAAACTTGGTGCCTAAACACCCCCAAGGACTTCCACAGCCTGCATACATTCATCAAGTACATTCTGTAGTCAACCCATTGCATTTCCTCCATTCTTTAATCTCACTCTTGTTCTATTTATCCTTCCTTACTTCTATCGATCAAGTCTTCTAGGTACTAGATCCCTGGAATGTTCTAATTTGAAGATTCTTGCTTTTTACTTGGCCATTACTAGATCTGTCTCTAGCCTGAGGGGGATCTCTTTTGTTTATGAAGACTTATCGATCTATTTATTTTTTGAATTGAGATAGTATTAATTGTCTTTTCTCTAAAAATTTTGGTGTCTTATTCGTTTTGCTCAAAGAATGTTCATTGAACACTTCTTTTACCATCAATCTACTTACCGAAATTTTATGTCAGAAAGTTGCATTTATCTTTCAACCCCATATTTAAATAATTCTTTAAGAAACCCTTATTCTTTTGACTTAAATGTCCAAGTATCTATCTCTAGAGTTTTTAGGACTTCTTGATAGGGTCTTTGAGGAAGAAATTATGTTTTAATGAATACAGTTAGGTCTAAGGGTATCTTGGTCTTTTTCTCATAGAAGTTCTTAGAATTTTCTTGTCTTCTTCTTAGTATGAGATCTTAATATTTCATTTGTGGCTAAAATCATAGAAGTTTCTATATCCTTCACAAGGTTATATATTTTATCTATTTATTTACAAGGGTATTTTGGTAAAATTCTCAAAATTATTATTTCAACCTTGTTTGTTGGAATTGTAACCTTAATGCTTATAGGAAATAAAATACTTTACATTTCCTAGCAAATAGATTGTTTTTTTTATCATAAAAATGTATTTTTTATGGATAGCTTAAATAATTTAAAATCTAAGGGTAAAATGGTCATTTTCATAATATAATTTTATTTTTAATGATTTTTCAATTGAAACAAAATTTTATACACCTTAGGTAGTGTGATGAAGGGGCTTTGGGTTGTTCTTAACTTTTTATTTCCAGATTGAGCCTAGAAAAAACTTTTCTTCAAGTAAGGATATTTTTGAAATTTTGTAAAAATAATTTTTATTTTTACCAAATTCAACAAAATAAAATTTTTAATCTGTTACTTCTCTTTAGTACTATCTTAGGTTGAATTTTTAGAATTTTTAGAGACCATTAGGGGCCTAAATTATTCAAAACAGATTGAAAATAAATTAAAAATAATTTTTTTAAAGGAGGGGTATTTTGGTAATTTGGTCATCTTCAACCTCTGGAAAGGATTTTGGAACCAGAGATTTTTGAATTTGGGTATTTTCTTTCTGGGCAATTTCAAGCCAAATTAACCTTACAGAAACCTTTCCTGAATCAAGACGCACCTATTTTGGGATTTAATTTGAACTTGAACACTCTCTAATAGCCAATTGAAACCGATTTTTCTTTCGTTTGAAAACGGAAATGTTTCTTTCAATTACAAAGATTTATGGAGTTTCAGAGTGTAAAACTTTGCATAAATCAAATATACATAATATAGAATAGTTTTGTAATCAAAATTAGAAGAGAAGAATATTCCTCCTACCTTAATTCAAAGCTTTGGTTTTTCGTCAATGGAAGCTCAGGAATCTTTGCTACCTCGTGTTTCTTCGCTCGTTTCTTCAATTTCTTAGTGCTAGTAGCTTTTTGGTAGCCTTTCGATTCGTTTGGGATAATTTGGGAGTGATTTGGTGGGTTGTATCGAATTATTCAAAGGAAAGGTAGCTTGGTTTTGATGGTAGATTCTGATTTCCCCTCAAGGCTTTTTATAGCGTTTCCAACCACCAAGAAGGATTATTTTATACTTTATAGGTTAGGGTAGCCTTGCTGAGTCATGGTTGTGCATAGGCTAGCCTCGGTGGCATTTTGACAAGAGTTTCGAAGCTTTTAAAAGGAGCTTCAAATCCCAACCAACTCCTTTTTGCAAAATCTGTTTTGTTTTTCAATTCCCACGTGCCTTATTCCCCTTATACATTTTAATTACTTAATTTGCTACCCACGTGGGGTAGCTCGTTTGGTAAAACGGAGCATTCGCTCCTCAAGGACTAGGGTTCGAACCCCAACTCTGTAACGCCCATTTTTATTCATTATTATTAATATCATTATTAATTATTATTTATGATTAATTACCATCAGAGATAAC
>JAMLFT010011205.1:0-11266 GCA_026544285.1 Pachyrhizus erosus
TAACATTTATTTTAAAGATTTAGAAAATTTTTTGAATATACCAAACATTGTATCATAAACAGTAACAGATTTTATCTTAAAAGTCATTTGAGCTTCTACTAAGTACATAAGTTATTAATGCGTAACACAGTAGTAAAAATAAAAAATAAATAAACCTTTCAAAGGATGAAAAATAAAAAAAAATTATAAAAACTAAAAATAAAAACTTACTAATTTTAGAGAAACTAAAAACATAGATTAAGTTGTTTTCTATTCAAAATTTACTAACGAAAAGCTTAAAATTCATACAAAAGAATAATCAAATTCTTCCTTAAAAAACTTGATTAGCTCAAATAAAACTTCGAAGACAAAAATTTCAGGCAATTCAAGCTACTAAGACAAAAAGTACAATTAAATTTTTACTTTTAAACAAAGTAAAGGAACAAATAATATGTAGGGTAAACAAAAATGATGGAGGTGCTTTGTTTCATAGAACAAGCGGCAAAATGAAGTTCGGGTAGCCATAACAAAACAAGCAACTACAAACAGCAAGAATCACTACGGCAACAAGGCCAAAAACAATCCTAGCTTACGATTCACCCTACGAGAATCATAGTAACTGGTGAAAACAGCAACCTATTTGTACAACCAGCTTAATTACTGTCTGTATCAGGCTTCCGAGCCAAGAAGAAGTACATTGGTGTGAAAATCTCTCTCCTGGAAGAGTAACAAACACAAGTCATGTTTCAGATTCCTCTGCTCGAGAAAAATTTCCATTAGTCTGTGTTAGTTAATCTTCGTGTTTTATTAATCAGTGTTTTCTCAAGGATAAGATGGACTCGAATTAGAGACCTTGAGGATCAGAAATTGCCACATTGATGAGAAGTGTACATGTTGCTAAGAACACTCCCATTTTTACTCAGTTGAAAAGCTATATCCATAATTTTCATATGCATGGCTAGAAAATGATATTATGAGACAGATGCTAAACTTACTTTCCTCCTTCAACTAGTCCCTCTGCAGCCTTCTCTAGGAAATCTTGAACCCTTAGACTACCCTTTGGAGCCAGTCCAACATACTCCAGAACCTTGACCTACAAATATAAATTTGTAGCCCCCAACCAAAATTTACAGAAATTTACATAAATAAAATTACAGAAATAAAAGAAAAATTACAGAAGAACTCTATAAGGAATCATACCCAAGACAAATAGAAATGAAATAAATTTACAGATATGATATTCAATAGCAATACCATGTTTTTGGTGAAAAGTCGCCCAACAGCAGTTAGACGGAAGCTACTCAGTGAGAAATGACTTTTGTCTAAAGGCAAGTACCAAGGAAGAGGAGAGTCCACTGCTAGATCTTTCTCCCATATTACCTTTAGCCAATTAGGTTCAACTCTTAGATATACAAGAACCAATACTAGACGAAAGGTGACAACTTAAAAGAAATTGATGTTCACCTCAAAACCTGCTTGCTTCAGAGCTTCAAGACACTTAGCGGTCAATCTAATGTCAGGTAGCCCATCACCAATCTCAATTTCTGCCTGTAACAAGGAATTTTATCTATTGAATTCAAACAATGAGGTTTCAACAGACTTAATAGATAAATCTCAACATAAATTTAATTTACCTTGATTTTTTGGTGCTCTGGATTTTGGGGATCAAAAGAATCAGTCATGCACCATTCATAAGCAGCAAAATATTGACCAGGCTTTAACACTCTAAAAATCTCTTTATAGCATCCATACTATTCATAATTCCATGGCAGGAAAAATAAGTGTCAGACAATACAAATTATAGACACTATTTTATAGATTATACACATGCACTTCATGCTATTATGCAGGCCCCATTGAAGTTGGTTGATAATAATATACAATTTATGGGTGAATGGGTAGATAGAAAACTGTAGTAGGGGGCAATAATCACATGAAACCAATTAGAGTATAAAATACTGTCACATACAGCATCTGGTGCATGGCAAGTGGCTTCAATTGCATACACTGCATCAAAACTGTTGTCTTGGAATGGCATTTTCATGAAGTCAGCCTGCATTATGAAATAAGCTGATCATGTTAAGTATCACTTCAAATCAATATCATTATTTTTTGTTGAGGCTTCAGTTCACATGTTTGGGTATGCTGATTTTATGTCGATAGCATTTTAGCTAAAAAGCTCTATCTTCAGCATTTTGTTTTTCTGAACACAAAATAAGCTAATCCCAACACTCTAAATAACATTTTTTATTTAAGTCATTTAACATTTATAACAGAAGTAGAACAATTTTATAAAACATTGGACCAATAAGTGCTGAAATTAAAGACTTCCTACGCCCATAAAAGGGGAACAATTGATATACAATAATCAACCTTGACAAATTTGCAAGTCTTGTCCACTCCAGCAATGCGATTGAGTTCCTGTTGATTAACAAAAATCTGTTAGTGATCAAAATATGTAGAAATTTTGTTATGTACTATCATTTTTAAAAAATTATTGAGAATCCAAATAATTGTTTCATCAAAAAGGCTTTTAAGAATTATTTAACACAAAAGACTGTATATTAAATTAATACAAGATGACTGTCAAAACCCATAAGTACATTAAGTACATGATTAACACTTAAAATGCATCAATGTTGTGTGAGAAGTGAGAACAAACATTACCAACAGTGACAGTATACTAGTATCTATAAGGGTATATAACAACTAGATATGAAGATTGAACTAAAGGTCAAAATAACCGTGTCAATGCAAAACAATTTACACCTCAAAATTGTTTCAATGCACATAATCTCATAACACACACCTTTCCTCTAGTTATCTGGTACTCATTGTTATTCAACCCAGTAATTGAAGTTGAGCTGCACAGATACCCCTTGATTTTTGTTAGCCAGTAAAGGTAAAACAGGGAAAGGCAAAGGAAGAGGAGGCCTAAAAAGTCAATCTTGTTTACCTAAATCGAGAAATTTCTCTTAATGGTCCCCCAATTCCACATCCAACATCCAAAACCTAAAACAAATTATAAAGGTTCATCAAATTTTAATAAATAAAATGCTGTAAATCAGATATAAGCTCGCTAATTTGTTTTATTGAACATGAAAACCTTTTGCCCTGGCTTCAGTCCAAGTTGTAAAGCAAGGAAGTGTTCATGTCGCTTGATGCTCTCTTTAAGTGATTCCCCTTTCCACCTGCAAAACCAGCAAAATATTAGCATGATCAAAGTTACAGGAAATTCTTCAATTTGTTAGTGCAAAATGAAGTAAATGGACACCTGGGTGCAAAATGGAAAGACTCGCCCCAACCAAACTCATAAAAGCTGGTAACAAGATCATAGTATTTATTAACCTGAAAACACATGCAGATCTTATCAAGTTATCATATTTTTTTTTGCATATAATCAAATTGACTATAATTGAGACAAAAACACATTACTCCATAATTTCACAAGTCACAGGTTACAGAACATCAGTTATGATCTAAGAATACAGCTGTAAAGGAACAGTAAACATTCATCAATAATTAAAAAGAAAAAGGCTTAAATATGTTTTTAGTCCTTGATAAATGACCAAATTTTGTTTTTGGTCCTTGATAAAAAATTTGAAATTTTTTATTCTTGATAAATTTAAATTTTTCTTTTTAGTCCTCGCTATTAGCATACTACTATTAAGTACTAAATTGTCTATTAACTAATTATTTTTTAATTTGCTACCTGAATAAAATTGCTAAAATATTAAGTTTTTACTTAAATGAACCTTATTAGACAAATAGTTTTTGTCAATTAATGGACAACTCAACTTTTAACAATAGTTTGCTAATAGTGAAGACTAAAAACAAAATTTTAAATTTATCATAGTCCAGAAACTTAAAAAAATTACGAAGAACCAAAAGCAAAATTTAGTTATTTACCAAAAACCAAAAACATATTTAATCCAAAGAAAAATATTGCTATAATTTGATCATCTCAACATGAAGTTGGCTTAATAACCAAAATAACGACCTAAATATTCTAAATTTGGTATGAATATGACATCCATATCAATTGGATACCTACACAAAAATTGTAAAGATTTCAAGTTTCCATAAAAAAACAAAAGTTCGTTTTAGCATCTTATAGAATTAGACTCATTTTAGTATTTCCAGAAAAAAAATTGTTTCTCTTTTGAAGAAAGAGTAAACATAAAATCATAAAGAATGAGGCAAGACATACAGTAAAAAAGAAGGTTAGTGCTATATAAGTAACAGGTAAAAAATAGTTGCCAATATTAATATCATTCACCATATCAGTATAATTAGCTTTCCTCTCTTCTTCTTGACCTCCATAGCAAACATGATATTTCTCATATCTGAACCATAAAATCAATGCATTTATAAGCCCCATATTCTAAAAGAAAAATTATCATGCATAGCAACAGCCATAAATTTTATTTTTTTTAGCTATACTATGCACCAGCTATAATGATTTACAACAAACTCATATATTCTTAAATAGCAATAGTTATGCTTATACCCCCAAAAATAGCAGTGTTATTATATTAAATAACACAGAAATGCATGATTAATCATCCACATATAAATAAATAGCCTAAATATAATTAAACTTTCATACTCGCCAATTGAAGTGCATCCAATTAAAATCACATTGCAATCCATAGTACTTAATTTTCCTTAGTTTTACAAATCAAAGTTTTAGGTATTCATGATTCCTATGTTGAATAAAATAATGAAACAGAACCAAGTTTACAAATTTGAAATTTCAGAGACACTGTTCAGGTTAACGCAAGGTAAAACTCAAGTTCATCCTCTTCATAATTTTGCCAAAGAACCATATGATATGATTCAAACCAAAAGAACTGAACTCCAGAAAAAAAATAGCTTAGCTAGTAAAATTCTGAAGTCATTGTTAATTTTCATTTCAACTAGCATTCTCGCAATTATCATCAGAGTAATATTTGCTTAGCTGCAAAAAATCTGAAATCAGTTTTCAGTTTTGCTACACCTATCACTCAACTGTCGTCAACATGTTACTTTAGGTGAAAATCACAAGCTAAATGAGACAACGTGGACCTAGATATGATTCATTTTCCATAAACTCCAAAACATTCCACGCAAGACCATAGAGATCGAAGCTTTCCCATCCCCAACCTTTGATTATTTTTTATAGAAATGCATACCGTGATCACTTTACATCGGATCAAACCAGAGGATTCTTGACTTTTCTTTTTCTTTCATTAATAAGAACTAGCATTTTCATATTAAAAAACTCATCAGTCCCCATCCCCAGCATTTTAATTTTTTTTCAAATAAATTGATCCCCCAACATTCATAGTTAGAGTACTCAACCCCTATATTTTTCCATCCAAATTTACTAAATAATTATAATTATTAGCAATTTAATAAAATAAAAAATTCACTAAAACCCACTCCTTTGCTTTCTTTAAAATAGAATATAATCTCCCAGTTTTCGCAGCCTACAATACCGTAAGAAAATCCTTCAATCCAGATCATGGCACCAGAAAGATTTTCAAATACTCCCAAAAGTGGATTTGACTCCTCACTCACTACAATTCATTTGTTGTGAATTGTGATAAAATCAAATGAGTGGTGGAGATTTGACATGAAAAAGTACGAAAAGACAGGTGTTATGTTTTTATTGGATACAAATACAAATAATAAATTATAAAAAACAAAAGAAGGAAATCACAATGGCCACCATTCGTAATTCCGTGTGTGATTTCCTACTTCAATTTTCATCCCAAAAAGCATTTTATTAATCCTCTGTACTGTTCTCTCACCTTAGGAGAGTCGAATCCTTAAAAACAAAAACATGCAAATGAATAAAACCAAGAATCAAAGTATAAAATCAAATACAACTACAAATGCGTATCTGAAAAAAAAAAAAAAAGACAGAAAAGCGAGAAACATATACTTCTGAACGGCCGAGAGAACTTCGGCTTTGTCAATCTTGCCACCGAGATTGGATGCCAAATCCATAGTTGCTGCAACTTCTGGTACCTTCGGTTGGCAGAACTCAAACGACCTCGTTTGGATCTGAACACATAATGAATTTAAGCAAGTTAAAAGGAAAAAGAGAAATGAGGGAGAAAGAGAAAAGTGGGAAGTGACTCACGTGAGAGTGGCGAGAGAAAAACTAAGGTGGATCGAGGAAAGTGATAGGGAGGGAGGTGTTAAATAGAAGAATAATCATATTTCAACATTTTACTATTTTAAATATTTTATTAATATTTTTTCATTTTTATTTTTTCTATCAAATTAATGTCGTTTATTATATTTATATTTTTCTCATATCTCATGCTAGCTTTTCAGTTGCATTTTGAATATTAAGTATATTTATCCTAAATAAAGAACGGAAAAGTACGAATCAAAAGCAGAGTGCATGTGCGAGCCGTCATGTGTCGTTTTGCAAGCGGGGAAAAACGTGAAGGAGCACGGAGAGTAGGTAAGGGAATCCTAATATGAATATCTTATAATAAAATTATATTATTAATTAAAATATAAATTAATAATATAAAATAATTTTATACTATCATTAATAAAAATTATTATATATAAATTTATTAAGCTTTATAATTATTATTTTCAAAATACACTAATAATAATTTATAATTATCATTGATGATTTGATAATAATCTATGATTATTAAATTTTATTAATTATTAATTATAATTATAACTACGATAACTAAAAAATCAATAGGATTCTTATCTTATTTTCTAACGCTTATTTAAGAAATTAAATAAATCATTAAAAAATAAATTAAAATATAATATAAATTAATTTCAATATGATATCAAGTGTACATAAATATAATTAATATTTTAGTCTATGTATTATATAAAATATATATTTATTTTATATAATTAAAATTTATAATAAAAAAAATATAAATACATAAATTATGTTATGATAAATACATATTTTGAAATATATAATACATTCTAAATTTATAGTAAATAATGAATATAGTGGTATAACTAGTATTTTAGTCAACATATTATATAAAATAAATAATTATTTTATATAAGTCAAATCTATTATAAATAAATATTTTTAATATATAAATTATATTTTTATTTATGATAAATAAATTAATTGAGATATATGTTATTTTTAATTATTGATAATTTATTTTAAAAATATTAAAATTTAAGTTAAAATTAAAAATATTGAAAATAATAGACCAAAAGATATTAGAGGTTAAGAAAAAATTCAAAAGACACTTTCATTAAAGAAAAATAGCTAATAATGTTAAAAACGTTATTATTCAAAATTATTTATTTTTATTTGTATATAGAGAAAATGTTATCTTTATTTATTGATCATCTTTTTAAAAAATATTAAAATTCAAATTACAATTAAAGATATTGAAAATAATACACTAAAAGAGAAAAGAGATTAAAAAATACTTTTATAACACTTTGTTGAAGATAGACAATTAAAAATGTTATCATTCAAGATTGTTATTCTAATTTATATGAATAAAAAATTCTTCTACTATATATGCAAACATGTAAAATGATTTGCTTCATGTTGTATCAACCATTGTTGTTACGTGACATCATCAAATTTTGTAACATAGAGATAATTTGGCTTTAAATTTAGAAACTCTTTAATTAATTTATTTATGAAAAACAAGTATAAAATTTTCATGTCTTCTAATTTAAACATAAGCATCATATATCTCAACTAAATCTCATCATAACAAGTGAATATAAACTGTAACACCCTTTTTATTACTTTTATTTAATAAAAAATATTTTCAAAGTTATTGCATTGATAAAAAAAATTATATCTAAATTTAGAGAATCCAATTTGATAATAAACTAACTCATCATATTATTTCCATTCCGAGTTCTCATTATATTATGTACACAAGATAGAAAAGTTATACATTCTTCAAACATTGTGATACAAAATACTAAAAACAAAAGTTCTTTAACTAAAATTCTTCAACAACTTATTCTAGTCTAATATGAAGCTTCAAATGGATCTTCTTCATTAGATGACCCTTCCCTTTGGTTCCCATTACCAGCCTGTATTGATCCCATTGATGATTGAGGAGGTTGAGGGTTTTGAGGTCGCCTCTGGTTAGCAGACACATTAAGAAACCTGGGTGGCGGGGTTTGATAGAGAACTATTGGCAAGTCTACATAGTGAAATTACCAAGGTACTATAATGCTGGTGGGTCTGAAAGCGAAGTAGACGTATCCTATGAAGGTATCATCAACCTAGACTTTATCATAGGTTTATTCCCCTTCTAGGGGCAAAATTGTCAGATGAAAAAGTGGTTGAAATTCGTTTGTCATGCTTAGTCTAAAAGAGAGGGGCATGTAGGAGTGAGTTATCATTTATGGGATACATATAGATAATATAGGGTAGTCTTTCTATCGTAGTTTCTCATTTCATAGTTCGTGCCTAATCAAGTTTTCTAATCGCTTTAGGGCCCTTTGTAGTCTCTTATACTATTAACTCCAGGAGGGCTTACACTAGCATTTCATTGAATATCCAATTTGCAAAATTTTGGTTGACGACCAAGAGTACATACCCTACCTAGTACTCAGTCTAGGGTACTCTCAACCTAGTAATGCTCCACTTTGTTGGAGATGCCAAGCTGGTTTTGTGACATCCTATTTACTTTTAGCGGTTTACAACTTGACACCTTATCTACCCCCAAGGTCTCACTAGAGCCAGTGTACATTCCTTAAGTACCTTCTGTGGTCAACTTTTGCATCCTCTATCTTAAATTCTCACTCGATAGGATTTTTTGTTCAATCTACCTTCCTTATCACATCTGTCATCTCTACTATTTCTTTTTACAGTGGTACTAATGTTATATCAAGATTCTCAATAGACAACATCCATATGTATACCACAATCATTCTAGATTATATCATCATTTAACATATCTTAGTTCATCAACTATCCTAGGATTTTTCAAGAATTACTATCATTGATGGACAGTTAACAAGTATATCTATTTTTCACAAATAGTAAAAATCATTTAACCACATTGATATCATCAACATAATACATTCTAAATGCTTCATAGTAATTAACCACACATTTTATATTCAAATAATAAGGCAAAGGTAAAATGGTCATTTTTCAAAAAATATGACCTTAGGAATTTTTATTTTCATTTTCAACTCCCAAAAAATCCTAGTATCTTATGTAGTTATTCAAGTATTATAAGTTGTTTTTCATAAGTCTAAGAAGTTCTAATAATGAAAAATTAAATTATTCTAATATAGGGTATTTTAGTCATTTTCATAAAATATGATTTGCTAGGATTTTCCTTTTAGATATTTATCAAAATTACTTGGTATGTAGGTGTCTAGTACCTTTGAAATAATTTCTTGATTTCAAAAGGCCAATTTAGAATTAAAAATATTTTTTTGTAAAGTAGGGGCATTTTGGTCGTTTCAAGAAATATTTGCCCTTTTAAATATTTCTCTTTTATTCTTAACTCATATCTATTGGAAAGGTTTCTAATATTACTAAGAATAATTTAGATCATGTTTCCTGAGATTAGAATGACCTAGGAATGATAAAAGGCTCATTTTTATACCCTAAGGGTATTTTGGTCATTTTATAAAATTTTATCTTTTTAAATATTTATTTCAGATTCTTACTCATAAATTTTTAAATTAGATACTACTTATTGTAACGAGGTATTTAGGATATTTTCTAGAATTTTAAAATGGCCTAAAGGGACAAAAATACTTACTTTTATACCCTAGGGGTATTTTGGTCATTTTGAAAATATAATTTTATTTTTAAGGATTTTAAAATTTCAAAAGTGATATTAGGGTTCTAGGCATGTTTCTAAACAAATCCTAAAAATTTCCCCTCAAGATTTTGATTAAAACAGTCTTTAAAATCTCAATTTTCTCACTTAGGGGTACTTTTGGAATTTTTCAAAAATAATTTAATTTTTATCAAACTTTCTAAGAAAAAATTATCTCATTCCTTTCTAAGTAGTTAGAGCTATCTTCTGGTAAATTTTCAAGGCTTGGATGAACATAATGGCCAAATTTTTTTTTAAAAAATAACCATAATAGGGGTATTTTGGTAATTTTCACACAAAGGGGCAAAATGATAATTTTGTCTTCATCTTCAACCTCTGTCTCTGGTTCAAACTGGAGAATTTTAAATTTGGGAACTTCGATTATGTTCTTATTTTTGGCAATTAAACTACCCAGAATCCTTCATTTACTTTTACTTTACTGTTTCCAACCTTTAATAGATCAAATGAAAGCTCAAAAATACCCAAACGAATTTGAACTTTTACAGAGTTTGAAACGGATGAATTCTAATTTGATTACAGAGATATAGTGTGAATTAAATCATAAAACTATGAAGAAACCAAATTGAAGTGATATAGAATAGTTTTATGAATCAAATTTAGAGAAAAGACAACTCCTCATACCCCAATTGAAACTTCTGCAACTCATTTATGGTGAAACTCTACAACCTCTGTGAAATTGAAACTCTTTGCGTATTTCTTCAAATTTCTTTGAAAAAAAGGTTCGCAATGAATTTTTGAAGTTGTTGGGACAAGTTTGAGGCAATTTGGTGAAGAAATGAAGGAGAATTTGAAGGTTGAAGTTTTTTGAGTTTTTTGCAAAATTCAAACTTCGCTTGGCCTTATATAGACCTTTATGACTCGTTCCTTCATGGTGAAGCATGCCTAGGCATAGGGCGGTGGTAGGGGAGGTCTTGGTAGGGCATGAGGTGGCTTAGAATCGCAAAGTCAGCTTTTGAAAAAATCTGCTTAAGGTTAGGGACGACGAAGGTGCTTCTATGGCAGTTTAAAAGTTTTTACGAAAGGCTAACTAGATTTTAATTAATAAAAATAACAGTGATGAGCCTAACGGTCAAATGGTAAACCCTGCATCCCAAATTACTCTTCGACCTCAATGTCTTTGCCTTCGAATCCGCCCCAAGCCTTTTGTGCATTTTGTGTTTTTATTTTCTCATTTAACCATGTGTCTTATTCTTTTATATTTCCTTTTGTTTTTTAATGCTACTTATGTGGGTAGCTCAGTTGGTAACATTGTGTCACTCTCTCTCTCTTTGAGGTCACGAGTTCGAGCCTTAACACCTCCTTCTCTCTTTTCTTCATTTCTTTCTTTTTTTTCTTTTTCTTTTATATTTTGATTATTTCTATTTTTTTTAATTTCTATAAATTCTATTTTATATTTTTAAATTCTTTCAAAAATCCTATAATCTTATTTATATTTTATTTTATTTTATTTAAATTTT